>JAAGKR010007873.1:0-21134 GCA_011419295.1 Clarias macrocephalus | reverse complement strand
ACACACACACACACACACGGAGATTAACACACGAATGATGACCACAGACACACACACACACACACACACACACGGAGATTAACACACGAATGATGACCACAGACACACACACACACACACACACACACACACACACACACACACACACAGAGATTAACACACGAATGATGACCACAGACAGACACACACACACACACACACACACACGGAGATTAACACACGAATGATGACCACACACACACACACACACACACACACACACGGAGATTAACACACGAATGATGACCACAGACACACACACATGGATACAGATACTGTATGTATGTTTAAATACATCCATCCATATATTCATGTAAGATACTTTTCTTTTCCCCGCGGAGTCAGTCCGCGTCAGTCAGTCAGGCTCTTTAACCAATCAGATGTGATCTCGCCATTTCAGCCAATCATAACCCGGCAGGAGCGCAGCCTCAATCCTGTTTACATGAGATAAACCTGCGCCCGAGCAGCTTTAAGCTGACGGACATGTTTCTATGACAGCAAGCGCGAGATTCACTTCGAAGAACGAAACAATCCAAGATCAGGACAAACCCACAACAATCACATCCAGTTAACTGAGTTAGTGACGTACGAAGAACGAACCCCTGATCTACACCATAACAATACCATCTTTATTTACCTGAATAAAGACTGAAGTGCTGAATTAACATCTGTGGGTTTTGTGTGCTGTAAATCACATTTGTCTCAGCACAGTCATGTCTTCATTCCACACTCATCATCATCATCTCAATACCTGGTGTTAATTTTTTTATTCAACTTTGGTGATTAAAACATTTTTTAATAAAATGTGTTTCAGTGTTTATCAGTTTTGGTGTCAGCTTAATGTATATAACTGAGTTCTTTGTACAAAAGCGGTTCAAAAAAATTCTATTTTTTAAATTATATTCAAATTTTCCCAGGTTAATTTTAGCATTTGCTTAAAAAAAACAAAACAGAAACCACTCCGTAATCAAGTTCCTAAATCATACTGCATTATACTGTATAATTGTAATAAATATAACCATTGATTTGATTTTAATATGTAAAGACAGAATTATCCAAATAAATAAATAAACCAGAGACTTTGGGTATGAGGTGGGGTACAACCTGGACAGGTGCCAATCCATCGCGTGCATGCACACACACACACACACACACACACACACACACACACACACACACACACACACACACACGCACACGCAAAAATAAACAAACAAAAAGAACAAACTCCATACAGATAATAAACAATAAATGTAGATAGAAATTTGAAATTCTTATAACATAAATACAAATATTTGATTTCAGAACCAAAGATTTTCAGGAAACAAACAAACAAAAATTTATAAAATTAAAATAAAAAATTAATGCTGGATTAAATTTTTTTTTTTTATGATTTAATAATTATTTAATGCCAGAATAGGAATATAATAAATAATGAATAATAACCTATATAAATTATGTACGTTTTGGTTTTAAAATAAAAACGCTCCACCCAGGCTGTGTTCTGTATCAACAGGAAATAAAACATTTTTATTGAACATTTTGTGTATATGAAGTTATATAACAACAGTCAGAAACTTCACAGAGTGAATCACTACACAAAGTCGAACGCAATTGTAAAACACCTCGTCGAAAAATGAAGGTTTACACACGCAATAGAACCGTATAACCCAGATTTATGGCAGGGAAGAGAGAGAGAGAGAGAGAGAGAGAGAGAGAGAGAGAGAGATTAGAGGAAAAAACACTCTACAAGATTACAGAGAAAATTTTCACACACAAAAGCAGGCAGTCGATATACACAAAGGCAACTGGGATCTTTCTACAGCATCAGATTCTAATTTCTATACAAGGTTCTCCTCCAGAGTGTGGCTTTTTCTCAACGAGCGAACGAGTGGAGCAACGTTAGAGTTTCATCAGAGTGATCTCACGAGAACATCAAAAGAATTCTGACAAGTGGATGTTTAACCCTTAACGCCGCCTCCATTTTTTGAATTTGCAGTTTGTCACTGTAGCTAGTCTTGGGGAAATTGTGAACATGTCTAATGAACGTTTTCTCAGACTCATAAATCATTACAAATTTACGTTTGTGTAGCCGTTGGTAAATTTTCACACAATTTGAATTGTTGAAAAATTGTAAGGTCTGTACATTCTGACATTTTGATAAACCTTTTAAGAACAATTAACAGTCTGATTCGAACTGCTCGCTCACGCACCGTCGGGGGCGGAGTCACACACTCGGAAGGACGGCGCTATCCGCTCCTTCCGCTCGCGTGAGCACACAGACGCCCCTGATTGGCTGTAGAGCCGAGATTAATGTGGGAGCACTAAGTACCTCTCACTCCTCCTCTCTGAGAGAGCTCGGCCAATCAGCTCCCTCTAGACCTCCGGCTGCCAGAGGTTACAGCGTCACCTGGGAATCAAACTGGCGATCGCCGGATGATAGGGCGAGCGCTTTTACCACTGCGCCATTTTTAAACAATATCACTTTGTTTTTATTTTTGATCAGGAAAAGCTGCAAATTATATTTACTTTTACTATTAAATATTTAGAGATAAATTATTCTCAGCAGTTACAAGTGTGAGAGCATGTAATGCCTTTTCTCTTGCAATTAAAAAAAATAAAAATAAAAATTCTCATTGACATTTGTACCAGATGTGGAAATTTTTATTAACTTTTTTATACTCTGCAAAAAAAATTACATCTTAGCAAGGAAATTATTCTATAATTCTATTGTAGAATATAATTCTATATCTATCATTTCTTAAAATAAGTTTACAAAAACGTGTACAATTATTAATCTTAATTCTAGTCAAATGTTACTAAAAGTGTAAGTAAAAAATTATTGTTTTATTATCAGACAAATTATTATCAGACAATAGAATGGAATTTTTGTTTCATAAACTTTGACTAGACATAAGGTTAATAATATAATTTGAGGGATGTAAAGCTACATGTTCATCCTTATTTTATAGTTTATATGATTTGATAGTCAGTAGGTACAGTACATTAGTATTGCAGTAAATTTATAACCGTAAGATGGAAAAAATTCCAGGATTGTAATAACGATATAGAATTAGCATGATTTTAGTTACATTTAATGCTAATGAAGCAGCAAATTAAAAACATGAGCCGTCAATAGCTAAAGGATTTGTATGAATCTGTATTTGTAGTGATATTAATGATAATACCTTTAGCCAAATGAAAGTTATGTGCAGGACAAAATCTTCTCGGGTTTTATAGGAAAGTCTATCGAGTGTTTGTTAATAATGTGATTGTACGCTGATGACCTGTAGCTCCACGTCTCTCGCCAAAACAAACGCTCATTAATCGGCTTGTCAGAATTCTGACGAAAGTTTTGTTAAAGAGACCATTGTGTGTGTGTTTATGTGTGTGTATGTGTATGTGTGTGTTGCATGCTTTGGTAGGCTGCAGTAAAAGTCAGCATTGCTTTGCAGGGCTAAAAATGGCTTTTATTTCTTTTTACTTTACAGTGCAAACAGCAATGCCGCCTCTTACTGTTACTGCATCTAATTCGTCTAATCGTGTAGAAATTAGTGTGCTGCTTCAGAAACAAACAGAAAGAGAAAATAACCCTGGTTTCTTTTTTATATATATATATATTTTATATCTATAAACGTAAACCTACTTGTTCCCCTCTACATGTTTAGATATCGACAATATAAAGGATTGAGGTTACATCGTATAATTAATTACATGGTGATTATATGCGTTTAATAAGCCGTGTCGTAACTCGATGAGATTGAATCAATATTTATTGCGACATTGATTAAAATAAACAAATCAAATCAAAGTGCCGACTATATACTTGGTCCCAAAAAATAAAACACACACACACAGTCCGAACTGTACATACTGAGTTCGATATTAAATATAAAAGGGCACTGAAAAGAAACGATAACCAGAAGAATCATCAAACGACGATAACCAAATCAATAATCATACCGATCGATACTGAAACAGATAACGATACATTTTTCAGGTTTTTACGCTGTTCATGAACGCAAATATAAAAATATATACACACATTTTGGATTTCTGGTGGGAACAGGGATTTTATATATATATATATATTTATATTTATTTATATTTATATATTTATACCCTAATATTTTTAGATAGAAGCATAATTCTGTGATATTTAGATGGCTGGATCTGTGTGTTAGGAAGAAAAAAAAAGTAAAAGTTAAACAAAAAGGGAGGAAGCCTTAACACATTTGATGTCGAGTTTAGATTAGACTATATACACACACCTACTACATGTGCTGCGTCCTGCTGACATTGTGATAATGTCATAAATTGTCATAAAATGTCATATTCTTTTTCTTTTCTAAATCGCTCTCGGGCATCATCACCCACTTAACAGTATGGGGATGAACGTAGAAGTATTGCACAGTGCTCAAAAAACAAAATCGCATCGAGCGGCGAATCGCTCAGAAACCGGCGACGCCATAGGCGCGCCACGCGCATTTCTCATTATGTAGCGAGGATAAAAATGGCTGCACGACACACTACACTACAGATAGTAATTGATAAAACTCTACATCTCTACGGCACACACACACACACACACGGCAGTCACAGTGATACACGAAGCAGTCCTCAGAGACGTCTATGGAATGACAAAGAGCGTTCGTTTGCTATCTTTTTTTTTCTTCATTAAATCACCTACACGATAACATTGAAAACATTTAAAAACTCCTCCTGAAGCTAGCGTCTAGGATAAGTAAGAGGTTCCTCCGTGACGAGAGGTTTTTAATGGTTTTAATGGGCTGAAGCTTGCCGCTTTGGCCTATCATCGCACACAATCTCACGGAAAAGAAATTAGTAAGAATTCTAACAAAATTTGGATTTTTTCGGAAGAGCTCATGCAGTCACGCTGCCTTAATGAACTACAGCATTTTTTTATTTTATAGCTTAAAAAAAAAAAAAAGAAATTACTTTGTACTGTTACAGGAGTTTAAAAGTTGGTAATTTTGTATTATCATTGACTTTTTAATAGTTACATCAAAAGTGGGCGTTTTAATTTTTGGTCACATTTGAAAACAAAAAACTCCTAGCTAAAAATTTTTATGAATAGAATTGCAGGATGATTCAGAAATTTCTCAATTTTGTAAAAAAGTTGTAAAGTGAAGCATTTCATTCGAATCTCAGTTGTCTTGAGAAATGTATAAAATTTTATAATGTCTAACTTAATTTCAATTCAAGATTATTAAGAATTCCTTTGAATTTCTGAGTAATAATGAAACCATAAAGCACCAACATGCTGCTTTATCCTGAACATCACATAAATGAGCAGAAATTATTACAAATGAAATTCTTTTGTCCTAATGTTAAATGATTTATTCACTGATGAAAAAGTTCAGCTTGTTCATACATGGATGTGGTTTGTTACGAATTCTTACAAATTCTTACGTGAGACCGTGTTGTGTCGCTCCCATAGTAAAGGACGTTATGGACTTGTATCTCGAGACCATTAACTTTTATGGTTAGTTGTTTTTAGAAATCTAAACGAGGAATAACAAAAACTGAACGGCCTGAAATCAGTTGTTCCTAATTAACCTTTTTAAACCTATTTCTCCTGAACCCATTTAAAGATTTTGTTGAATTATTTTGGGAGGAACAAATGGAGGAAGCTTTAACAGATTAGCTGATGGCAACCTTGAATATGTACAGAATTTACACGTCCTGTCATGACCACCTGATATCCGAGTTAATAACAATCACTCTGATCACTTTGTCTTGTTAATTTAACCTTTTTTCAAGAATTTGTGTGAAAGTGTGTTTCCATGCTAGACCTGTAATAAAGGACAATATTGGCTGAAGAAAAAAAAAAAAAAACCTCTGCAGACCATTAACTTTTACGGTAACTTCTTGGGGTTTTGTATCCTTTAAGATGTGTTAATGTTTAGAACTGAACATATTTATTTATTTAAATGCTCAGTTAAAACTTTCGGACTGAATACGGAATAAAGTGTCTCTCAACTAGGAATTTTCTCTAAACTCACCCCAGAAAAAACCAACAAACAAACAAAAAAAAAACAATCATCGTTGAAAATGTTCTTTTTTTTTTTATCATCGTTGTTTTAAAGTACAGTGCAAAACAGTAGCCATTTTGTAAAGGAGACTGGCAGTAAAAGCACGGCTAAGGCTATTGTCACTGGCAAAGAAAAGTAAAAAAATTCAATTTTGCACCTTCAAGGCCAAAGAAATGATTACTTGTTCCCAAAGAACCAAAAGCTACAGCCACTAAGTGGAGCGTGTGCATGAGGAGAAAGTCACGTACGTTTCTCACCTCCCTGAAAATAATGGCAGTGTTTAAAAGCTTGTCTCTTAGAGTCAGTATATTATTATCACATACTGACTTTTCTGAAGAAATCAGCATCAGTTCGATAAAAAACGCATAATTTTTTTTATTTCTTTTTTTTTTACGACTAAAGGCCTGACGGTGTAGAATAAAGTAGAAATAAAATAAAAAAACATGCAATTACCAAAAATATTAATTTCAAAGCTAGAGTCATTTAAGAAACGTAACGAATTGTACCTGTTAATATGATAAAGGTTAAGAAATGAACAGTAAGGTAAAGCGTTGAGGAGTAAACGGCTGCGGGGACTGAGTCGCTCATGCTGGGGCTTCGGGACAAAATATAAGGTTCAGATCGAGGATTTGGAGGAAGTTGAGGAGCTGATTAAATAATAAAAAAAAAATGCAAAGACAACCAAAAAAAAGTTTAAAAACTCATGTGCTTGTAGAACTTCCTGCATATTTTACCGACTGAACCATATCAGTTAATGGCCTATATTTCCATACGAAAATGTAATATACTGAAGATGTTCTACATACATATTACATTACTCCATTTTATACGGGGTTTCTCCATGTTCTCTGTTCGTATTACTAATAATTCTTCAAGCCAAAGAGTTTGGAAAGTTGTTTTTCTTTTTCGAGATTGTAAATACCCCTTAACTCGCATCTTGCAGGTTCAAATTCTTTCAAATATACATATACATATAGATAGATATATATCCATATATATTCTAGAAATATATATGTATATATGTAACTGGAATGCAATAAGATAGATATGGTAAATCCTGCTGTTATTATATATAATATTGGCTCTGCTATATCTGCATTTACATCATTTAAAATAGAATATCTTAGTAAAAACATCAAGATATACACAGATTAGGAAACAGGTAACAACATACAAACACAAACTAGAAATCATCATTTTTTTGTCTGCATACGGATATATACACCTGTAGTACACGTTTTTTTCCATTCATGCGCTATCTACACAGATCATATTGCTTAAAAGAAGGGTTTAAGGGGTTAAAGGTCATGATGGTCAAAACAGCAGGCGAAGATAGGAAGGAATGTTACACAACACTATTCTTGAGGTGTGTTTGTGTGTGTGTGTTGGGGCAATTGGGCGGTTCAAAATACCGACGACTATTATAAAAGAAGGTGTTTCATTGCCAGACAAGAAGAAGGAGAAGATTTAAGAGGGTTTAAAGGATCCATACATCACTGAGGTATGTACACGCACTGGGTTAGGACCATTAAAAGGGGCGGGGTTAATGGCTAAAGGGGACAGAGCTTTATTTTTTGATGGACAGCTGGGCGTCCACTTCTTCCTCCGGCTTGAGCACGTGCCACTGGGCGATGGGTCTCCGTGGGTTGGCCAACATATCCGACCAGTGACGGAGCTCGGTGCCTGTGCTGTTCAGCCCTACGAAAACTTTACCGATAGCATCATTTTTGCCGATCTTGTCATAGTCCAGAACGGTTATAACGATTTGAACTTTCTGTAGAGAGAAACAGAAAAAAATAACAAGAATACAATCATTAATTTTACAGATAAGTTGATACATTTAACAAGACAGGAAAATAAAAGCAAGAACTTTAGCCTGACTTCAGCTCCATCATATGTTTGGAATTTGGACAAAACTTTATTTGCAAACAATTCTATTTCTGCAAAATGTTAAAATGTAGAAATGTTTTACGATTTGTTGGACGTCGTCTAGTCTTTCTGCACAGACCACGTCATGTAGAAAGCAAGAAGAAAGCAGTGAATAATGTTTTCCCTTTGCATTTAGCATTTCCTTCAGGAAATAATATACACAATCAAGTTTCTTTATCTTGTTGGTATTTTAAACACACCTCGTCCAAAAGGTTGAGATGTCACTTCATGGAAACTATATCACTACCTTTACTAATTTAGCAATGTTTTTTTTAAATGCCACATAATATGTGATGGTGCAACAGTGCAAACAGTTTCAGCCACATTATTTGCTATGAAGCCATTTCAAAGGCCTATTATTTATAAATACATACAGTGGTTACCAAAAAGGTTCCTAGATGGATGGAATTATAGATACTTTGACATTGTATTACTATGTAACTGTATTACTATGTAAAATCAGAATGTTTAGTTCAAATTTCACCATACAAATGTTTAATCTTTCTCACTTTAGCATAAAGCACTGTAACATGGACACAACCTAGAGAGCTAGAGCTACAGGGTGCTAAATGCTGATTGTAGCAAAGATTACGGCTTGGTGTTTTAAAGAGATTTCCTCACTGACTTACATCGAGTTTTCTGAGGAAGAAAGAGAAACTACTGCTAATTGCTGTCTCCATTGATCGAATTTACAGCTAAAGATTGTAGAAAAACGACCAGCGCTCGAACATGGTCAAGTGCGACTAACAGACAGTCAATATGAATTAGAGATCAAAGACTTTTCGATTACAAAAGAAGGATAACCGAGGACCCCATTAAGCTGGTGTGCATTGTGGTTGAATCAGATCATTCTAGAAAGTGCTGCATTCAGCGTGCTGATCATTAGCAGTTTGCAGAAGTCATGGTGTAGCAGAACATCTGGCTAAAAGGTTACACGGACCCCGGACATGGTTGAACCAGTGACTGCATTTAAATTCAATTAAACATGGATTTATTCATAATCTCTACACAGATATATTCAGATCGGGTACATAGCACTGAGCTAAAACCCCAGGATCATCAAGAGGACTTCAGGCACCGGGATAACTGATGTATTTTGGATTTTTCTTCTGGATTAATTTGAAAGCAGACGTTGTTGGTATCTTGGGGAAATTTCTAAAGCAATTCATCTCTCATTAGGACCAGGTTAAATTTGGGATACATGACAGACATATCGGCTGTGTTAAATCAGGCACAAGACAGTGCTACAGCCTTCCCGGAAATCCATTTTTACGCCTGTGCTGTAAAACCAAGCCAATTTTCCATATAATCGAATCCAGAAGAAGCACCGTAAAGTTATCTGGCCTTTTCGACGGGACTCGACTTTATATTTAATGAGTTGAGAGTGGGACATTCTGATTAGCAGCCTTAGTGCTGATTTGAAAGCAGAGCCCACACAGCAAATCCTCTGAACCGTGAAATGCAAAATCAATTTGGAGCACTTTGCACTTATTTGCAATGCCGCCACCGAGCACAGATTTTAAAATGACTATCAGCACGGTAAACTCTATTTATGGTCTTTTTTTGTGTATTTAAGGTGTAAAACGGGCTCCATGTGCAATGCTGTTACCTGGATTTGTTCAAATGGCACTTCGAAACTGAAGGACTCGTTGTAGTAGGGGTTCAGGGTGTTCTTCTTGATTGTCGTCTTTTTCTTCTTCAGACGTTTACCATTCTGCATCAGATGGATCTTCACGTACGGGTCTGCAGGAAAGCACAAAAATGGCAAAATTAAATGCTCATCCCTAACTCTTATGGATTCCAATTTACTCCTCTGAGATCATACACAACTTTTACTTGATCCCAAATGACTTCCTGTTAAAAACACCTAAATATGTACCACTTAATCTCTTGTAGATCCTACTTGATGCTTCCTGGATCCCAATTCCTTGCTAGACTTCTACTTGAATAAGGCTTAAGACTTAGTCTTATTCAAGACTTTACATTATTGCTTTTGCCTGGTTTATACATTTTATTTCTATTGGTTTTTCCACAATGCTCTCTCTTAGGCCCACTTCTATTTATAATCTACACACTCCCTTTAAGATCCATCATTACTCTTTTGTTCAACAGGACTCAAATGTGAGCTCTAATAACTGCCACAATACTGTACCTGTCCCAGATCCTACCTGATGCTTCCTGAATCTTACTTGATTCTTTCTGAAAGCCCCCTCACTGACACTTTGTAAATTAACATTCCTACTTAAGAATCCAGTCTGGCTTCTCCCAGACCTACCTGACAAAAGTCCATATTGGATGGTAAGACAGGCTATTGCAGTGCTGTGAATCATGATTTAAATATATCAGTACTATACAAAAGTCTTGAACATTCCCCCATGAACCAGTCCAGATGTTGACTAAGTGGTTGGAACAGACGAGAGGGGAAATGAGGTCACTGCTGAGGTTGTTACATAAATAACCAGTTTTAAAATTGTACCTTAAGGTACAGTGGAACCTTGGATTGCAAGTAACGTGGTTTGCGAATGTTCCCGCAAGACGAGCAAAGATTTTAAATAAATTTTGACTTGGAAAACAAACAAGTCTTGGATTACGAGTGCCGAGTATCATGTAACACGCATGCGCTTCTTGTTTTGACGCAGAGCGTCATGCGATGACAACTGAGCCAACGTTTTTTCTCTATTGTGCTGCGGAATTGTGGGTAAGCGTCTCCGCTGCTGGGTCTTAGTGCTCGTCTCTCACTGGTATAATCAACATCCATGCACGTGTGTACTGTTTACTATAAGATTGGGACCATGCGTGTGGGTGTAAAGCATCTTTTATTTTGTGTTTGTATGTGTGTGTGTGCAGTGCACGTGTACTGTTTATTATAACATACGTGTTTGCATGGGTGTAAAGCAAAAGAAAGTTTCCTTAGAGAGGTTAAAGATCCATTTTCCTCTCTCAGTCTGTTTCAGCCTGCACCATGCACTTTCTCACACACACACACACACACACACACACACACACACACACACACACACACACACACACACACACACATGCACTTCCCGCCCCCGTCACCTTCACACACACATACACACAAACACAGCGCCTGAGCGCACAAACACTTATCTGTCGGGATTTATTGTTACTTTTTTTTTTTTTAAGTAAAGTGCAGATTAATTTGTTTTATTTTTACTTTATATTTTATATGAATCATTTTTATGCATTTATTTTTTTGGGCTGTGGAATGAATAATTTGAGTTTCCATTATTTCTTATGGGAAAATACGATTTGGTTTATGAGTGTTTTGATATACGAGCCTGCTTTCCGGAACGAATTACGTTCGTAATCCAAAGTTCCACTGTACTTTGTAGCTTGTAGGAGAAATAAGAGGAGACGCTAACTACTTATAAATATCACATTGGCATTATTGTCTACTTCCGATACTACTCCTAGCTTTGTGAAATGAATCAGTGGATCTTCTTATGTTTTCCATGCTTCTGCATTCACCTGGTTTATACCTTCTTGCTCATTAGTTAACACTTTCGTTGATTCAATAGTTTTGGTTTATGGTCAAGTCATTTTGCTTCAGTTGCTTTGTGTATCTATAATGAGATTTCACTTTGCACGTGCTCTTTCTGCAATGCCGCCATGTCAGGAAATGATGACCTAATATTATAAATTGAATTTTCCTTTTTTAGATATCTCACTCCTGTTTAACACACTTGTTTCCTGATAAATTGTATTGATTTTGATCAATTACTATAAACTTATAGAGATGTAACTATACTTAACTACTGTATACTAAATCAGAACACCACACAGGACTAAACCAATTTTGCACACTGCACTTTTATGGACATCTGCACACACCCTAGACATTTATGGACATTATACATTTCTACATTCATGCACATTTGCACACACCCTGTACATCTCTATTTAAATTTTGCATATTGAACATTCTATGGACATTGTATACACACATTCATGCATATTTTCACACTCCACAGATATTTCTATATAAATTGGAAGTCAATCTTCACAACAGTTTCTAGAAGCCAAATCTTCTATATTTTGTACAAACTTTTAAACATTTTATTCTTATCTTCTATACTTTCTATAGCTAAAGTTTTTTTTCTATATTTTATTCCTATTTATTACATAATTTATTTCTTATCGTTAATCTTGCTTTGTTTTTTTAAGGTCACGGGTGGTTGTATAAGCATTTCACTGCATATCGTATTGTGTATGCCTGTGCATGTGACAAATAAAATTTGAATTTGAATTTAGTACTATATTGAACCACAGGGGAATCATATAGTATTAAATAAGTTTTCAGTTTTCTTAAATTACTGCTGTGACATTCAGATAGACCCGAAAAACTAACAACCTGAAGAAAAAAAAAAAAAGAAAGAAATCCGCAAATCTACCGGTAGCTGGCTGGAGCAAGTGGAGATTTACATGAGTTCACAGCCATCCTGTATCTGTGAAGAAATTTGCAAATCCACAGGGAGACTACAACGATGGACCACATTTAGTTTCCCAAAGAGCTCTAAGGCAGAAATCCCATTAAAAGCATTGACAGAAAGTTAGGGAAAATAAAGTTTCAGCCAGGAATATATACACTGTCCTGTCTTGCCTTGGGCATTCAAGAAAATACAAAAACGTGTCTCTTTACCTTACTGCATAAACATTTCAGAAACATTCCCTCCAAAATTGTTCTGCATATTTTACATTTTAATGATAAGATTACATTATTGAAAGAGCGCAGGAAAAAACAAGTGTGAAAACATACTTACCAAGTGAGTACTTGTGAGTGAGTTCAAATCAACCCTTTTTTTAGCTGGGGGAATGTCTTTATTAATTACAATCCAAAATTCTTATTTCTTTCAAAGTCTTAGAGAAGGTACTGCTTTTTTTTTTTTTTACAGCTAAAATGTACTATGCTCTCACCATGTCATGGTTTTCTCCTGATGGTGATTCTAGCTCTACAAATATGATATTCTATTTATATTATGTTATATAATATTTACTATATGATCTCAGAGCATCTTATATTCATGTACTTTAGCCAAGCATTTAACAATATTGCTTCTACCTGGTTTGAACTTTTGTCTTCCTCCCAGTAAATACAAATCCTCCCGAGGGGTTCCACAGGGCTCTCTCTCAGGCCCCATTCTATTCATCACCTACACTCTTACACATCACCCATGAGCTCCGACATTCATCACCTAATTGACAGTTTTATTTCCAGGTTGATGACACTCAGCACTCAATGACGACTGCCTTCATGACATCATTTCCTCGAGTTAAAATATGATAAAATGCCATTTTGTTAGGACACTAGGCATAAGGCAGATTTGTAGTTGATGATTTCTCTGTCGATTAAATGTGTTTGCATGATCAGATGCAAAGAAACACATGCTGAAATTTTGTTCTCATCTCAGAATGACCCCTGACTATTTATACGTTTTTATCTTTTTAATACCTAGTGCAGCATTCTTCCTTTCATCTGTATAATACTGCCTGGTTTTGCTTTTGTCTCTGATTTCCTAATGAAGGAATTCTGGTCCATGCCTTCATCACACCTTGTCTAGATTTCTTCATCTCATCACCACAGACATAGCACTGAATGTTTTAGCAACTTTAAATCACACCATCCTCTTGCTATTGCTTTTTACCTTTTACACACTAGTGTTTTATGGCAGAGAAGAAGAAGGTGAAAGATGGTAAATTCCTTTTTCTCTCAAAACCCCCTCAGCCCATCTGTTCCCACAGTTGCACTCTCACTTCACAATGTTTTATCCCTATTAGTCACTCCCCAACACGTCTGACAGACCTCACTTAAACCTGCCTAGACATACTCCACCCTCCTGGGCTGACTTGCCCCTCTTTATACCTCACCTGTCCCTCCCAAGCTTCTACCCAAACCCTGGTAGAGCACAACTAAGCCATCCAGAGCACACTTGACCTCTCCAAGGAGTAGTCATTATGGACCTATCTAAACTCTTCCAGACCACAATGACTGTCGTAGATCTGATTAAATAACCACCTTGACCCATTTTAATCTCACTTCTCTTCTCCTGTTCCCAACCTAACCCTTGTAAATCTCACTTAAACCAATTTAAACATACTTGACCGCCCATTCCCCCATCTAGCTCCTTTTAATATCTATCTACCCTGACTCATCCTAAAGTTCCTCAAAGGACCAATCCTATATCTGATTTAAAACCAAATGACTGGTTGTAACACCTCTTGACGACATCTAGAACACTTCTTATCCACCACTACTTTCTTTCTGGAGTTCACCACTTCCAAATCTTGAACCCAATAAACCCTTTGGGCTCTCTTTTGGGCTCTCTCTATGATTCTAGTCGATCCCATTCAATTTCACAGAACCCATCCCAACTTAACTGCCCTCACACTTTTTTGACTTTTTTTCCCAACCCCAGTCCGTCTGACCCATCCAGGACCATGTAATCCTTTAGCCCTGAAAAATCTTTTATAATGCTAAAAACTCTT
The DNA here is from genome assembly GCA_011419295.1 of Clarias macrocephalus. NCBI lineage: Eukaryota > Metazoa > Chordata > Actinopteri > Siluriformes > Clariidae > Clarias > Clarias macrocephalus. The sequence goes on along the minus strand of JAAGKR010007873.1, from coordinate 6,603 downwards.
CTTTCACATGAAGAAGTATGGAGCCTTTTGAGTTTGCAGGTTTCCAAGTGTTCTCTTTTGCATTGGTCAGGTGTGTGAGTGTGTGTGTCAGTGTGCAAAATGGCCTGGCTATACATCACCATGGATCTTCTGCAGACTCACACCCCCTCCTCATTTTTATCTTTCACAACCTCCCTCCACCTTTCCAACCTTACTCTCCATTGCTCAGTGCCTGTCCCACTTTGCCACCTCCTCTCCTTACTCTTCCACAAATGTGCTTTTGATTTAATGTTTTACATTATATATATATAACAGACAAGAAGATCCTTTAAAAAAGAGAAAATTGAGAACATGCTCGGAGCAGATGTTATGAAGGGTGAAGTTCAGGAGGAAAGATTTGGATTCAGCTGATCTTTATCAGAGATCTTTATCCACCTTCTGTGTGGCGCTGAAAACTTTCTCAGCTCTTTCTGTCTAAATGGCATTCTGAGAAACACTCTCTCCCTCGCTCTTTTTCTATATCTCCCCCGCTGCTGTTCCTTTATTTCTGTACCTGCAAGTGAGCAGATAAATAATACAAATAATAATATCCCTGGCATTTATAGTACTGGTGTGATATTTTCTTTATTCTTTATCTTGCTCATCATCAGAGGAGAAATAGGTATAATGTGGGAACAATGCAATACAGTGATAATGTTAGAATCTAATCTAATTCAGAAATCGAGTCTGTCTTTCTGCGAGACAGTCTATTACTATCTATCTATCTATCTATCTATCTATCTATCTATCTATCTATCTCATGATCAAATGCAATCAGACACATGCCATCTCCTTTCAGGAAACACAAAAAAACTAATAGTGCGTTGGGAGTGAGACACAGAGAGGGAGAGAGACAGACAGTTAGAGAAAGTTTGCGAGCAGTTGCTTAGCAACCTGCAGCTAGAGATTTTGGGACTGTTTATGAAATCTGTGACGGTCCACAATCCCAGTGCTGCCTCAGACATGTTTAAGGTCATGATAACACTTCGTCTTACGCTGAAGCAATTTGTCACCGATTACACTATTTATTTATTTATTTATTTATTTATTTATTTAAGAACGAACCGTCATGGTTTTAATCCAATTCTAGTTATGATTTCTTGCTCTGCAGAACAAGCTACATCCTGCTCTCACTTACGTCAGAGCAGCTACGAACAGTCTCGAGGAAATAAAAATACAGAAACATGTTCACTCCTCTGTCCTGAAAAGTTTTTCAGGAAAGAGGAAAAACTTCTGGCTGTTACAAAGCGCTGACACTGGAGACTCCTTCCACTAATGTTACATAAACATCTACTAATTGTACTGTAAACGTCACTGTAATAAAGAAATGTTTATCTGGAGCATCTGCCCCACACTTAAGACCTGTGAATGAGCTGTTGCTATGGAAACTATCTGACTGTTTAACTGATGTCACCCAAATGAGGACGAGTTCCCTGTTGGGTCTCTCAACTGCCGTCTCAGGGAATTTTTTCTTGCCACTGTTGCCTTCGCCTTGCTCATTGGGGACAACGATATTTATTATTCAAATGTATACATATTTCCTCGATTTTTTTTTCTGTACAATTGATTTGTAACAATGACCATTCACTTTATAAAATCTCTATATAAATAAAATTGCATTGAATTAAATAGAATTTTGGAAATGAGTGCATTAGACTGCAGTTAAACAATTAATCAACAGCTTTGACCACAATTTTATAAAACTGTGGGATTTTATGATGGTTTTTATACTTATTCATTGAGTCTGTTCAGTATATTTTTCATGAAATTACTTAAAGCATTGTAGATCTATCTATCTATCTATCTATCTATCTATCTATCTATCTATCTATCTATCTATCTATCTATCCACCAATATATAAATGTGACGCACATTGTATGACACAAGGTTTCGTCTCTTATAAAGGGATTTTGAAATAAAAATAAAAATAGCACCCATGTATTATTAATTACGTGCATTGTAATTGAAATCGAGTGGGTCTTGTGTTCCAGTCGACTCGGTGAGCGATTAGTCACCGTAAACACAGTCTGAGTGAAGAAATGAAATAAATTACAGGCAGATGATGAGTTATTATCTCTCAGCGCCAAGCTATGATGAAGATAGTCGCTAATTACCGGCATGATCACGGCAGGACTATTGTTCTAACCGTGTGCTTTGAAGCCGTTCCCTTTGGGAGAAGAAAACCGCTCCTACGTCCACAATTACATGTCGCGCACACCGTACAGCCACCATTAGCCATGCCATTTTCACTCGGGCTTTGAAATCCAAATAAGTAAATAAATAAATAAACACACAAAAATGGAGGGGGAAAAGCTTTCCAGTGCGAGTCCTCGGCTTTGAAGATGGACCGTGCTTGTTAAGTTCCGTGTTCAGTCATCTGGGATATATATATATATATATATATATATATAAAATAAAATAAAAAACCCGAACAGAAAGGATTTTTCCATTTTGACATTTTCAGTTCTGAGAGATTTGAATTAGTGTGAATGGTTGAAAGCACTTCAGCTAGCGTTCTGATGTGACAGGCTAGCAACACATCAGTACTAGCTTATCAGCACATGAAAAAGGAAGTTCATCCAAATCACTGAGCTCTGAGAGATGAATTCAAGTCCAAATCCTTTAAATCCCCAAGCTGCCGTATATTTCTGCACGGCGCTGGCAGATTAGCTTATCAGACCTGACTAGCAGCACATTACTAGCAGCTTTTCCTTACAGAAAGATTACATACGTATATTTCAAAAGTTTTTCCACACGTGATTCTGCCACTAATACACATACAGTATGCTGGGGGAAAAACATGAATGTGTACAAGATGAAGGCAACGTCCTGAAGTTGTAGACGAGACCCAATGCGTGTGACGTCATGGAATTAACGTGATCACATGCAGGGGAAAAGTGGTGCAACAGAACGTTGATGAAATGAATCTTGGGAAATAATAACAATGCCAGTAATGTTTAATGTATAATGAATGAGAGTTATGTTACGTAATATCACTTACAATCTGGGGTTTTTCTTTTTTAATAACCAAACTCTGATTGAAACTCTTCTAGGACTTGGTCTAATGGCTCTTTGGTTTTCTTGATGCTGTGTGTTGGTACATTTACTGTTTTACTGGACTTCAGTACATACAGTATTTCACATATCTGTACTTTACTTAAATCATTAAAAGATTAAAAGATACTTTTTACTTTTATTCCATTAAAAGGTATAGCAACTGCTTGCACTTTTACTTCATTTCTGCATGGTGTTGCCTGACATAACCACAGTGGATTATTAGAAGTGGACATTTTGCAAGCTGCTGACTATTATGCATAATTGTGTGACTTTCCTTCGGCAAAAACAGCACATTCACAATTGGGGAAAGTGAGACAAATAAAGAGGATTCTTCCTACAAAAAGACTTCAGGATGAATAAAGTGTCTATCTATCTAGCTAGCTAATACAAGCCCTGTACTTATGATACTTCAAGGTGAGTACTTTTACTCGAGTAGCAAAAGTTTAGGCACCCCTTGATAAATAACAGATTTTGGTGATTTTTAATTGAAAAGATGTTCACACAGTCTCTCTTGGAAATGGAAAAAATGCACAATAACACACTGGTGCGTAGTTACTTTTTTGTCATAGACTGAAGAAAGATAAAAAAATAAAAACATTATTGTGGCCCTGTGCAAAAGTGTGGGCACCCTACATTATCAGTACTTACAATAGTAACGCCTCCTCTGGCAGATATCACAGCTTGTAAACGCTTTTTATAGCCGCTAAAAGTCTTTCAATTCTTGTACTTGGGATTTTCTCTCATTCTTTCTTTCTTTCAAAAGGCTTCTAGTTCTGTAATATTCTTTGGTCGTCTTGCCTGCACAGCTCTTTTAAGATCTAATAATAAATTTTCAATGATGTTTAACTCAGGGGACTATGATGGACGTTCCAAAACCTTCAGCTTGCGTCTCTTGAGGTTTTCCATGTTGGATTTCGAGGTATGTTTAGGATCATTGGTCTGTTGTAGAAGCTCCTCTTTTCAGCATCAGCTTTTTTACAGATGGTGAGATGTTTGCTTCCAGAATTTGCTGGTATTTAGTGGAATCCATTCTTCCCTCCACCCTGTGTTTCCTGTGCCACTGACTGCAACACAACCCCAAAGCGTGATAGATCCACCTCATGCTTTATAGTTGTCCAGGTGTTCTGTTCATGAAATGCTGCTCCTTTTTTTCTCCAAACATGCCTTTGCTGATTGTGTCCAAAGAGTTCCATTTTAACTTCATCAGTCCACAGCACTTGTTTCCAGAATGCATCAGGCTTCTGTAGATGTTCTGTTGCAGCCTTCTGATGTTGGATTTTATGATGCAGACGCAGGTGAGGTTTTCTTCTGCTGACTCTTCCATGAAGGTCTTGTGGAACGGTGCACAACCACTCCTGAGTCTGCTGAATCTTCCTGCAGGTTTTTTGCAGTCAAATGGGGGTTTTGATTTGTCTTTCTGACCAGCATATGAGCAGTTCTCTCCCAGAGTTTTCTTGGTTTTCCAGATCTCATCTTGACCTCCACAGTTCCCCTGAACTGCATCTCTTAATGACATTTCTCACTGTGGAAACTGCAAGCTGACAACACTTATCTTCTTGTAGCTTCTCCTGCATTGTGGGCATCAATAACTTTCATTTTCAGAGTCTTACACAGCAGCTTAGAGGAATCCAGGGTTGTTGAGTGTCCGCAAGTGTGTGCGCAAGGTTTGAAGAGTCAAAGTATTTGTAAAGCTTTGAAATTGGCATTTTCTAATGACAGCTGTGGCCATGCATCAGATCTAACCAGCTGATTAAGAGATCTGAGACTCTGGAACTCTTAGAGTGCCCAAACTTCTGCACAATGCCATAATAATGTTTTTATTTTTTTCTTTAATTAATGGCATAAGAAGTAGCTATGCATCAATGTTTGCTGAAAATATTGTGCATTTTTTCCATTTCCAAGAGAGACTGTGTTAACAACTTTTCAATTAAAAAATGCTTAAACTTTTGCATAAGACTTTAGGTAAATGGAGGACATACTTGTACTTATATTTGCCCTCGGGAATCTCTACTGTTACTCATGACCACTTTAATTACAGACAGTTGCATTAAAGCTAATTGGGGGTTGGGGGAAATACTTATGCGATAAATTTTATGCATTCAGGCTTATGAAAAAATAATGTTGCCAACAATATTGATAGGGTAAGTGTAACATAGTGACATTAAGCCCATTTCAGTTCCATTAGCAGGTTAGAAATCTGAATGCTCACCTGAAAGACCTCCAACGTCCATCTTCTTCAGGTTTTTGGCCTCCAGAATGACGACGGTCAGTTTGCCGGCGGTGGGAACATAGCGCAGAGAGAAACAGATATCACCCAGCTTCTCTTGCTGTGGAGGAATGTCGAGAAAACAAACAAACAAACAAACAAATAAACAAACAAACAAACAAACAAACAAACAAACAAACAAACGATTAGCTCATGATTTCCATCAGCTTTCCTGCCGCATCTGCTTTACAGCACATTTCTGCTATATTTATTCTCTAATTTTATTGATCATTTCCCATTTTTTCGTCCATACAGCAGATGGTTTGTATTTAACACAGCTGTTTGAAGCTCAACAAAATAAAACCATCTCAATGAAATTCAATCTACATGCTGTATGTAAGTGTTATTCTCAATCTAACTTTGCTAACTGAGATTTAAATATTCTGTTGTGCTGTGAAACCTAGAAATCTGACTCGTCTCGACAATTCAAGACTAACTGGTAGAAAATGATACGGCTGTCTCGAGTTGCAACGTTTAATCAACGATTAATGAAGGGAATTTTTTTTTAAAGGAGACAATTGTCTGAACTTAATTTATTTATTTAGGGAATTTAATATTGTATAATTTATTTAAGCCTTTAATCAATTCTGTGTGCTTTATATATTGTTGTATTTTGTATTATTTTTGTATATGTGTATTTTTGCACATTTTTGTTTATATAAATGTGCCTTTTAGTATACAGTACAGAGCAAAAGTTTGGACACCTTCTCATTCAAAGAGGTTGAATTTGTATTATGGCAAGAAAAAAGCAGCTAAGTGAAGAAGAAAAACGAGTGGCATCATTACTTTAAGAAATGAAGGTCAGTCAGTCTGAAAAATTGGGAAAACGTTGAAAGTGTCCCCAAGCGCAGTCACAAAAACCATCAAGCGCTACAAAGAAACTGGCTGACATGCGGACCGGCCCAGGAAAGGAAGACCGAGAGTCGCCTCTGCTGCGGAGGATAAGTTCATCCGAGTCACCAGCCTCAGAAATCGCAGGTTAACAGCAGCTCAGATCAGAGAGCAGGTCAATGGCACACAGAGTTCTAGCAGCAGACACGTCTCTAGAACAACTGTTAAGAGGAGACTGTGTGAATCAGGCCTTCATGGTAGAAGATCTGCTAGGAAACCACTGCTAAGGACAGGCGACAAGCAGAAGAGACGCGTTTGGGCTGAAGAACACAAGAAAGAACACAAGAAAGAAAACGCGCTGAATGAGAAGGGGTGTCCAAACTTTTGCTCTGTACTGTAAAAAAAAAAAAAAAAAAAAAAAAAAAAAAAC
>JAAGKR010007872.1:0-34230 GCA_011419295.1 Clarias macrocephalus | reverse complement strand
TGCGCGCACCAATGGAAACACTTATCTGTCAGCATTTATTTGTACTTTTTTTAAAGGTAAATTGCAGATTAATATGTTTTATTTTCATTTTATAGATTTTATAAATTATTTTTATGTATTTATTTTTGGGGGCTGTGGAACGAATAATTTGAGTTTTCATTATTTCTTATGGGAAATGATGATTTGGTTTAATGCGGGTTTAGTCTCCCAGGGAAACATACTCCATTCTTCCAATAAGCTAAGATTAAAAAGCAGTTATAAACAGAATCGGAGAGACCAACTCTAAGATGTAATCTTTGAAGAAGAATGTTGTGATCAATAGTATCATAGGCTGAGGTCAAGTCTAACAGGATGAGAAGCGATGGAAAGCCAGAGGTAACCAGAGCTGTTTCCACGATGTGACCGGGTGGAAACCAGCCTGTAATTTCTTAAACAAATGGGACTAGATGAAAATGAAGCTGTGCAGCAACGGCTTTTCTAGCACTTTAGAAAAGAAAGGGAGGTTATAAATTGGCCTGTATTTTGAAAGTACTACTGTTTCTAAGATGGATTTTTTTTAAGAAGGGGTCTGATGACTGCAGTTTTCAGTGTATGGGGAACATATCCAGTCTAGGGAGACATTAGTAAGATCATAAATCTTTAAATGGAAATGGAAATGGAAATGTGTGTGTGTGTGTGTGTGTGTGTGTGTGTGTGTGTGTGTGTGTGTGTGTGTGAGTGTACATGTGTACACACACTCTCATTTTGCATTGAAGAATTAAATATTGATGATAAAATGACAGGAAACATTTCAAACATATATGTGTAGTTTTGAATAGCCGAGTGTAGCTCCGCCCACTACCGATTGCGTCATTGCAAAACGCGGGCCGTTTCTGAACTTTCTGTGGTGCATGGGGATTTATTCTAATTAATATTACTCTTTTCTTGGTGAGTAAGCTTATGGTTTATTTTATGTTATATGGAGTTATCACTTTTGAGAGTTAAGTGAATTGAAATAATGCTGTGGTTATATGATCAGTAAAATTGTCTAAAGAAGAGCAAAGGGGTAAAATTAGTTCATTTACTGGTTAAGTTAAAGATGTATTATTTTAAGAGAGTTTATACAGAGGTATTTGGGTGATGAGTGCAATGTTTGTAACATAGCTTGCATGAGGCCTATGCTAACCATGTGGTCTTGTGTGTTTTAGCTATAAGCTAAATAAGCGCATTTACAACAATTGAAGGTGTTTTTCCAACATTAATGCCATGGTTTGTGTAGAGATTGTGGAAAAACATGGAGGAAAGCTGAAATGTCTTAATATTCCTGTTAATATTACATTGAAGTGTTAAATGGGAATTATTTTTGATTAATTGTGTTTTTGCCTTGTCTTTGCAAGGTTGGGTTTTTTTTCTCTCCTTTCTACTTTGTTGAGTCCTTTGCCTGAATTCTCCTTTGGAGTTGGACAAGAAGGTCCTGGACTGCTTAACACGTGTTGTTTCTGCCATCTGCAAAGAGCACAACGTTGGCAGGAACTGGTGAGCCAGACCATTTCTAAACTGGAAGAATCTTTATTAATCACCAAAGTGGTAGGACCATTTTGTATGTTTCTGTGGACAGTGTTACAGAAGACAGGATCATTTTTTGCTTTTGAAGAACTGTTTCATGAACCTCATTTATCTCATGGACATTTAAATTGAAGGTTTTGTTTTGATACCGTATTGTTTTGGTTAATTTATCTGTATTGTATTGTTGCTATTATTATTATATTATATTTATTAAGCTAAGTTAAATGGATTTCTCAAGTCACATTTCTTTATACAGAGTATACTCTGGTATTATGTATTGTTTAAATAGAGAAACGAGGTAAATCAAAAGGTTGAGCTCAGCCATAAACAAGCGTTTTCTAAAGAAAAAAAACATTTAAGAGTAAATTAAGTTAATTAATTTTTCAACATTTCCCAAATCAAAGAAAACTGTATCTGGTGAATTATCTGTAGCTTACAATTGTTGGTTTATATTGTTAATTGCAAATAAGAATTTATTTATTTTTGCTAACTAAGACTTGGTGTTTGTGATCATTTCCCTTGCCTTGTTGCAACACTGGCTTATGAGCGAATGTGGTCTTCTAATATGGTCCATGGTGTAAAATCTTCACTTAGTGTTAAATACTAAAGTACACGGTGGTTGTGGATACTCAGTTTCTGTAGCGTGTTTTACACTACTATCATTAAATTCCTGTGTTATCAATTAACATATTGACAAGAAAGCCCCAATAGTTGCATATAGTTCAAATGTCTTTAAACCAGAACATCAATGATTTAATGTGAGTCACATTGTGAAAGGCTTCTGGGCAGGAACAATGGCTGAACAAAGGTTTTACAATGGCTAGCATTTACAGTGAATTGGAGCAGTTTGTCTCAAGGTATTTACCTGCATAGTCATCGCTCAGGGTTCACTATATTGAGACTTTGTCTGTTCCCCGAGCTAAGCAAAATTTCAGAAAGTCTCAAAACAGGGAGTTTTTCCTTGCACTATTTGCCATATCATTAACATATATAGCTCGAAAGAGAGAGAAGGAGAGATGGCAGTTAGGTATGGTCACTGTTACACAATGTATAAGATGAATGTATATTTATTGCAGAGTGCAAGCAGGGACTCCGGCAGGATTAACTATGACAGCATAACTAAAAGGGAGAACCAGGAGGAAACACATACATAAGGGCTCCCTGAGATGTAAAACAACCAATCACTCCACCATCAATGAGAGTGGGCAAGACAGCATCTAAACATACCAGTTCAGCATAATACTCGTCCATGAGTCCACCAGATCTGCTCCTTTACCTAAGGCAAATCTATTTATAAACTGAATTTACAAATCTACACCAAACGCTGTATTCGCAAAGCCACCAGCATTGTGACTGATCAGACACACTCATCACACACACTCTTTACCCTCCTGCCATCTGGAAAAAGGTACCGAAGCATTCGGGTACACACATCCAGACTGTGTAACAGATTTTTTCCACAAGCCATCTATCTCCTCAACAAAAAGGGACTGGACTTATAAAACACACACACACACACACACACACACATCACTCAGATTAACTCGACTCCCTCAAAACTAGACTGATAAATCGACATACACGCAAACACACTGATGAACATTATCAAACCATTGTACACACCAACCTGTAAATGCTCTTTTGCACAATATTGATCAATTGCTAATTTGCACTAACTATCTTAATCCTTGCTATTACTTATGGAATGTTTACTGTTTCTCCACCGACTACCTCAACTCATTACAACAGTGTATTATGTCATGTTATCACATTGTCACTTTGTAGTTCTTGTTTGCACATTCACATGCATATTGTCTGTTTTTTTTTTTTTATTTATTTTTTACAAAAGATAGATTGTTCTCTGTTAACGTAAAATGTCAATCTGTCCTAGCTAGCATGCTAATTAGGCCTCTAGTTAGTTTTTTTTGTTACTGTATGTTAATTTATTTTGTCATGTCCTGTCTCAGCTAGCCAGCTAATTAGGTTTCTTGGTTAAATAGTTAGCTTTTGTTAACTAGTTAACTAACTAGCTTTTTGTAACTTTTGTCATGTAGTACCTTAGTCCTGGAGGAACGTTGCTTCATTTCACTGTGTACTAAACTTTATATGGTTGAAGTGACAATAAAAGCATGCTTGACTTAAATCCAGCTCTATTATAGGGGCTTTAAACAGTTGTGATTGGAGCAGTCTGATTAAGGTAAGGTCATGCAGCCGAGTCATATATTTATAAGTTTGGTCTGTTTGCATAAAGCTTTCACACAACTGCTGCTGATTTCACCATTTCGCTTTCTCACTGTTCTAAACAAAAACCTGTAAAATTTACTTTGCAGTTCGCATTGTTGTAAAGTGATTTCGCATGCTTTCACTGGCCCAATCCTACTCCTCCCTGAAATTAATAATACGAAGCTTTATAAATAACTTTTATGTCCTGCGTGAAGATTTAAAGATTTTAATTTTTAATTAACTTTAAGCATGATTCTTAAAAGTGATTCTGAGATGCTTAATAAATACGGGCCCAGGGTTGTGTGTCATCAACATTGACATAACATAACTAATATCATGGTTACGAATTATATTACAGAGACAAAATTTAGTTTGCATTAAAAAAGTCACTATTTACATCTACTAATTGTTATGATCAGTCGGTCCCAAAAGTCAGGTAAGGACCTAAAATATCTAACACAATTTTGCAAATAGAACCTTAAAACAATATTCAGTTATAGAATTAATTTGATCTCCCAAACAAATTTGCATCTGTATTTTTCTCTGCTTGAATTCCTAAAATCCTTTATATGGTTAAGGCCCATGGGTGTGTGTGTATATGTATGCATGTACGTATATATGCCATGCTCAAGGACCTAATAATGACAGCTCTCTGGTGTTGGGGTTTGAACAGTATCAAGGGCGGAGGTCAAGTCTAACAGGATGAAAAGTGACGGAAAGCCAGAGGTAACTAGAGCTGTTTCCACGATGTGGCCGGGTGGAAACCAGCCTGTAATTTCTCAAACAAATGGTACAGTACTAGATGGGATTGAAGCTGTGCAGCAATTGATTTTTCTAGCACTTTAGAAAGGAAAGGGAGGTCATAAATTGGCCTGTATGGTGAAAGTACTACTGTTTAAGATAGATTTTTTAAAGAAGGGGTCTGATGACTGCAGTTTTCAGTGTATGGGGAACATATCCAGTCTAGGGAGAAAGATTTATGATCTTATTAATCAGCAGACTTATAGCACAAAGGTTGGATTTAACCAAAATTCTCATAAGAGCATAATTTCATGGTTTTCATGGTTTCCTTCTCACAATGACTTCAACTTTTTGCTGCATAATGTTAGAGAAACAGCTAAAGGGTTGCAAAGAAACTGGATAAAGAGGAGTGGATGGTATCCACTTTTTTCCTGAAGGAATTAATATTATAAAATCTTTCCTCTGTATTCCAAAATGTGACTAAGTCAAGATTAATATGTGGTTTAAAAAAATAACCAATAAAGCATTTGTCTTTATTTCCGTAAACATATAATTTGCGTCACAATCTGCTGCGGTATGGTATTCATTCATCATGGCATGAGCAGCAGTGTTTCCCGGGTCACAGCGCAGGGCACATCAGGAGTATTTTGCTTGCGCAGTGACAGGATGTAAAAAGCTCAGTCATCTTTAACTATTTGTCATCACAGCAGTATTACTCGGGTGAAAGAGATGATACTTTATCAGGTGGTATATAAGGCTTAAATAAAATTTCACTCATGCACACACATGAAACATTGCATTGGCATACACATACAGTATACAGCATAATCAGCTTTTTTTTTTTAACAGGTGCATGTTTTGTTGAACAGTTTTGTTTAATTTTTGTGAACTGCTGACAATAGTTCTCCTAAATTCAAAATAGAACTATTGTTATTTGGAGTGTATTTTTAAAGGAAAATCACAACACATTAAAATAACACAAGATCAGTATTTGCAGAGCTTTAATAACTTTATATATTTTTTATATAAAGTATATAAAATATATATATGCTCCTGATGTCCAGTCTGGGCCTGTTGTTGTTGTTAATAATAATAATAATAATAATAATAATAAGAAGAAGAAGAAGAAGAAGAAGAAGAATATTATTATGAATAATAATAATAATAATAATAATAATACCTAAAAAGAAATCCCAGTCCTTTTTTTCCATGAAATCAATTTCCTGATGCTTTTTGAAATTTCCTTCAGTTTTAATCCATATATTAAAGGATTAAACAGAGGAGGAATTAGTAAATATTCAACTGACATGATCATGGCAATAATGTGGGGAATCTGATTTGATTCTAGTCGGTTATATAGAACTTCAAAACAAATGTTGACAAAAAAAATTATAAAAATGAAGAGATGTGGTAAACAGGTCTGTAGGGCTTTTCTTCTGAAATCTCTAGAATTATTTAAACACACAGAGAGAATCCTGACATACGAGTAGAATATGAAGGTCACTGGAGGAAGCACTCCAATGCTGAAAACAAAAAGTCCATAGGAGCTGTTTGCAGATGTTTCTTTACAACTTAATTTAAGAATGGAGTAACTATCACAGTATATTCTGTTCAGACTAAATTTACACAGCTGAAGTTGGTATATTGCTATTATTCCTACACTAAGTTCACAACAAGGCAAACACCATGATAACAAAATAAGTATTTTCACAATGGTCATTTTCACAAGAGTCGTATAATGTAATGGTTTACAAATGGACACATACCTGTCATAGGCCATAGCTGACAACAATGTGAACTCTGTACCAGCATACCAATAAACAAATAAAACCTGAAATAAACAGCCATGGTAAGAAGCAATTTGTTTTTCAGACAGTAAATCAATGAGCAGTTTAGGACAAAGAACAGTTGCTCCAAATAGAGCATTACAAAGCAACGCAGCAATGAAAATGTACATGGGTTCATGAAGATGTCTGTTCTTAAATATTACAAAAATCACAATGGTATTAAATACAATTATCACTATGTACACACAAAGAGTCATTAAAAAATAAATATATCTGTAATTCTGTAAATCCACATGACCTGTAAGTGTGAAATATGTAAAATTAGTGACATCCATTAATTTCTAAAACCAAATAATAATTAAAAAATCCATAATGGTTTAGCTGAATATATTTTGCTTTGGTGAAAAGGACCTGACTACATAGTTACATCTATCATCCAAAATATTAAAATCTCCTGATTAATATTCTGTAGTCCTTGGGCTGCTAGACAATTCTGAGCTGATAAGGCATGGACTCCACAAGACCTCTAAATGTGTGCTGTGATATCTGGCAACAAGATATTAGCAGCAGTTCCTTTAAGACATGTAAGTTGAAAGGTGGGGCCTCCTTTCATCCGACTTGTTTGTTCAGCACATCCCACAGGTATTCAATCATTTTGAGATCTGGGGAATTTGCAGGCCAAGTCAACAACTTGACCATTTTGTCATGTTCATTAAATAATTTCTGCAGGTTTTATATTGAGGAATACCATTGCAACGAAAAGGTATACTTGGTCTGCGACAATGATTAGGTAGATGGTAAGTGTCATCCATATGAAAGCAAGGACCCAGTTCTCTCAGTAGAACACTGCCCAAAGCTTCACACTTCTGCTACCATCTTGTCTTCTTCCCGTATTGCGTCCTGGTGCCATCTGTTCAACAGGTAATCAATACACATGCACACAGCCCTCTTCATGCTGTAAAATAATATTTAATTGGCACCTTCTTCCATTTCAGATGCTTTTTATTTCAATTTATTTTATTTCTATGTATATTTAGTGCTCAGTGACAAAAAAAAAAAAAAGTAAAAATAAGTCTCAGTTATCAGTTCTCTGAGTTTGGTAGTGGGGAATAGGGAGGTGAGCACACGATACAGTTACTGATGCGCCGTCCAGGATCTGGTGAAGCGGTGCGATGTGATTAACTGCTAAATATCAATCACATGATTTTAACCCTCCACACCCCCGCTGGACTGACACTAGCAAACTGCAATATGGAGATGAAGATGACAGTTTAATGGACTTTTTGTTAAGTGTAAGTGGTGACTTTTTTATAAAATTTGTTTGGGTTAGTCAGTTTATTATTTCTTTTTTTTATCGGCCGTTTTGAAAATCACTGGCAGCGCCAGTAGCGGTCACATGTGACTTTAGGTTTATTTTAGGACATCTGTTTACCAAGTCTGGAGTTACACCTTAGTGTCAGTGTCACAAACTCAAAGTGTCACTCTTTCCTTAAAAAAGACGCTAAAGCTTTGGAAATACTATTAACTTTAGCTAATACAGAGGGTACACTACCCGAGAAACTGATTAGTACACAGTTTTCTGAGGTCAGAGTATTTTTATAAGGAGAATATTTGTGCCCTCTGAAAATGGCAGAGAGAATCTGAATGAGTGTTCTCTGGATTTAGATAAATTCAGCATGTATTTATTTTTGGGTAAGAGGTAATCTGCAGGTTATTTCTGTGACTGGAATATAATGTCATATAGTCCATGAGGGACACAAGCTGAGGTTAGGTGTACCAGAGCTTGCGAGCTAAACACTTATAACCATGTCTGTCTTGTACACGTTAGCGTGAACGCTTAGTTAACCAAAGTTGGATAAAAACTCTGAAGTGTTTAACAGTTAGTAGGAGTATGTAAGCAGTAGGGCCGCTTTAATCAATCAGATAAAAGGGCCTGGAGGTGGTTCGGAGTGTTACATTTTCATTTGGTAGCTGTTCACGCACACTATCAACATGAGGTGCAGTGAGGTGTCTTTCCAAGTTAAAGTCGCCATTATTAGGCTGAAAAAAATACAAAACAATATAACTCCATCAGGGAGAAAGCGAAAACATTGGTAGTGACCAATACAATGGTTTAGAACAGGGTTGTACTTGGTTGTATCTCCTTTTGCCTACAGAACTGCCTTAATTAGTCATGGTATAGATTCCACAAAGTAGTAGAAATATTTCTTAGAGATTTTGGTCCATATTGACATGATAGCTTCATGAATTTACTGCAGATTGGTCAGCTGCACATCCATGACTTAAAATACAGTTTTCATATGACTATAAAACGTGCTGCATGATTCAGTTCACTGTAAAAATGAATTGTCAAATGTATTCTCCTCTTTGGATAATATTATGTGACTCCCCTCACTCACTCTACGTAAAATGCTCCAGCCAGTGTATAACTGCTGCAGTCTTTAAATGCATTTGAAAATCGATATATTGGTCTGTTCAGCATTATTATTGACTACTACTGTATGTACAGTGGCCTGTACAGCACTGTTCCAATTATCCTTTTTTTGCATTTGATTGATGCCTTCATGTGTTAATTTCAACCATTCAATCAAATATTATTTTACACCATCTGGAAAGAAAAGAGTGGAGTTCCGTAATTTCTGGCCACAATGCACCTTCAATTTGAATTTAAAATAAAAGCCATTTATAACTGACTCATCTGAAAGAGGCTGGAGCTCAGTTATTCTTCTCGCATTTTCCACAAACATTTGTTTTTGAATATGAAAACATAAGAAATTGGATGTGTGGAGTGAAAGCACATGAAAATGAGTGATCGAGTCTCAAATTCAATGCTTGAGAATTGGCAGCTCTGTTCTTGAAAATAATCTTCCATTCAACCACATCACAAAGCTGCTCTATTAGATGAGATCTAGAGACTGTGGAGACTATTTGAGTACAGTAAATTTATTGTCATGTTCAAGAAACCAATTTGAGATTATTTTAGCTTTGTAACATGTTGCATTATTCTATGATCATGATGGACATGGTCAACAGCAATACCATGCTTGAGTGTGCCCAGCAAATCTCTCCCCCTCTGAGGGTCACAGCAGAAATTAAGACTACTCTGCCACAAAATGTTTGTTAAATTTTGGTGAGCTCATGTGACCTGTAGCATCCAGTGTGGTTTTCTGGTGGTTTTCACCAGGCCATCTTCCAAAAGTCTTCGCCTCACTGTGCGTGCAGATACGCTCACAACTGCCTGCTGCCATTCCTGAGCAAGCTTTTTTGAAAGGGGGATTGAAAGGGTTTGGGACTCGGCTCACCAACAACTACAACGTGCAGTTGGAAGGCAATACATCATCGCCGATGTGAGAAGAGCAGAATATTTCTACTGATTGATAACGTGGGGAGGCAGAGTTTGGCTCCCTACAGGTAGAGTATATACTAAGAGATGATGATCTGTGATATCATCACTTTGAGGTAGAATGTCTATATTAGAGACATCTACACCATGGGATATAAAAGATCAACCCTGTTATAAGTTAAGTCTACCTTGCATGTACAGAATTTACCCCACCTTTCATGTCTCACTTTTGAAACCTTATCACTCACCTGTTTTTCCTGTGTCCGCAGAGCCTGATCCTGTTGTCAAGGTGGCCGGCTCGAATATCTCATAGTCTGGGAGGGGTACGGCTCTGAGGAGAGGAGTTGGGTACCACGAGAAGACATCCTCAACCCAAACCTCCTCAGGGAATTCCACCAACCCACAAATGCCTGCTCCCAGAGGAAGAGGTCGTCCACCCCGGCGGCATGTCTAGCGGCCCTCAGGAAGAGGAAGGGGTTCTGTCACCTAAACACCAGGCTCCACCCTCAGCCTCCGTTCCCAATCACCCGAGCTTTGAGCACACACCTGAATAACATTATCACCACACCTCATATACACACCTCACTTCCTCTCACTCAGCGTCTGACCTTACCTATGGAAAACAGACTCCGCCACATACCTAGACAACTTCGTGTCTTGTCTCGTCTCGTATCCTGGTCCTACGTCTCGTCTCCTGTTCTGTATCCATTCTGTGTTCAACGTGTTATCTCATCATATGTACTTGCCCACCAGCTCCATCATCACAACAGCCAAGACAAACTGGCTTTCTTCATTCAGTGTTTCCATTTTCACAAACTGTTTAATAAAACGCCCATTCGGGTTCTCTCATGATCTGTATCTGTTGAGTCTGTCAATTCTGTAACACATATATATATAAAATGCAACAGGGAATAATAAATAAATAAAATCGCATCCCGGAAACCATTCCTCACTGTTCTTTTTTCTATTTTACATAATACAAAAAAGAGGGGAAATAAATGAATAAGTAAAATAAAATAAATAAATAAGAAGAAGAAGAAGAAGAAGATAAAAATAATACTATTAATAACAAAAGGCATTGTTTCAATTTAGGGGACGTCAGAGATTAACTTAAAATGAAAACTCCCTAATAATCATATTAATTCTTTGAGAGTGGAGAATGAGAGGAAACTTACTGGCTATCAGTTTGGGAAATACATTTTAGCAAAGGACATTTATGCTTCTACAAAATCTGGGTGCAATGGCCAAATATAGTCGATCCATTTGGACCAAATATTTCTGAAGATATTCATATGAAGGCAGAGGGAAAATATTTTTTTTCTGTAACATAGATATCAAATATAATATCAAACCACTCTTGCAATGTAGGGGGTACAGGAAGCAACCAATGCCTTGTAAGATCTTTTTTTACCTGCAGGTACCAATATATCAAATTAGTGTTTCTCAGATCTTGTCTGGAGGTCAGTAATTGTAGAAATGTAGAAAAAATGCAATGGGAGTGCGATGCTAAATATGCTTTCCATTGCTTTGTGAATGTCCGCCCAAAAAGGCTTTATCACTGGACACTCCCAGAATATGTGCCAGTGACTGGCTTCCTGAAACCCACACTGTCTCCAGCATTTAGTGTCCCCTCCCACAATATATGCTTTCTGTTTTGGTGTAATAAAAAATCTGATAAGGATAACTAAAGGATAACTAAGGATAACTAAATCTGGATATAACCTTATTTAATTCTGACCAATGTTTTAAGTGAATTTCTACTGGAAATTCTTGGAATAGATAGAGATGTCATGGAAGTATGTTCATCCTTATTGAGTCAATTCTTTGACTAAGGCCAAGAAAAGAGATGGCATTCCATCTGTCTAAGTAATTTTTTATGTTTGTTTAACAATGGGTCAAAATTTGCCTCTATTAATGTTAAAATTATTTTGTTAAGTATATTCCTAAGTATTTTAGTGAATTCTGATCCCAGTTAAGATTAAATTTATCTCTAATATTTATTGGTGGTGTATAATTAAAAGTCAGAATCTGTGTCTTTTGTATATTCACTTTATATCCTGCATAGTTGCCAATTTTTTCTAGAAGGTTCATTAATTCAGGGAGTAGTTAGATAAATCAAAATATAATTTGCATATAATGCCAATTTATGATCATCTCCATTAATACTTATACCTTTAATATTTTCAGTCTGCCTTATCCACTGCGCTAAAGGTTCTATGTAGAGTGCAAACAGCAAAGGTGAGATTGGACATCGCTGTCTTGAGCCATGTTCCAATATAATAGTATCTAAGAGATACCCATTTATTTTTATATGGGCAGATGGTTTACTATATAATGTATGAATACCTTTGACAAAAATTTTGTGCAAGCCAATTTTTTAAAGAACTTTATATAGAAAGGGCCAACTTACAGAATCAAAAGCTTGTTCAGCATCTAAACTAATTAAAATAGTTAAAAAATTTTCCTGATGATTATGACTTAATATATGTAGGGTTTGTCTAATATTATCATGAGTTTGTCTTTGAGAAATAAACCCAGTCTGATCATTATGTATTAGTTGAGGGAGAATCTTTTCTAATCTTTTAGCAAGAATAGTTGTGAATAATTTATAATCAACATTTAGGATTGAAATTGGTCTGTATGAACTGCATTCAAGTTTGTCTTTTCCCTCTTTTGGGATAACCGAGATCACTGCTTCACTCCATGATGCAGGTATTTCACTCTCCATTAGGGTTGTGTTGCGGGCTTGAAGTAGAGTTCAGTTGAGTAGTAATTCAGATTGAAAAGTCTTATACCATTCTGATGAAAAGCCATCAGGGCCAGGAGACATATTTGCCTTAAGGTTGGAGATGGCATTATTTAGCTCTGCTTCAATTACCTCCGCTATTAATGTCTGATTTTGTTCCTCAGTTATAGCTGGTAGGTTAAGAGAGTTAAGGAATTGTTGTACTTGTTGACCATCCTTTAAGTGTGGCTGCGTGTACAATAATTTGTAGTAATTCTTAAATGTTTTTTGTATTTCACTTTGTTTATATTGTATGGTTTCAGAGTTCAAATCCCTTATTTTATATATTGTACTCTCAGTCTGTTGTTTTTGCAGCCTCCTTGCTAAAAGCTTAGCTGATTTTAGAACCTGATTCATAATATTTCTGTTTTGTAAATTTAAGCTTTCTTTCAATTTCTTGTGTATATATTAAATTTCTCATTTCTAATTTTCTTTATTTTAATAATTAGGTCAGATTTTTATTCCTTTTTGTGTTAAGCTTCACACTCTTTTAACTCTTTTATTGAGATTTGTTAATTTTAATTGTTTTAGCCTCTTTTCAAGGGCACAATAAGATATAATTCTACCCCTAATAACTGCTTTTAAGGTGTCCCATACTATAGCTGAGTTAACTTCTCCATTATCATTGTCCTTTAGAAATAATTTTATATCTTCCCTAATTTGAGTCTGAAATTGATGATTGTTTAGAACACTTGTATTTAGCCTCAAAAGTGTTCTTCCTGGGTTATCTCTAATATGTATGTAGTGCAAGAATATTGGCATAAATATTACAAACTGATATGATAGTGTCATCTATTTTCCCTGTAACTATTATATATCTTCCTTCTTTATCTGAAATTTCTGAAATTTCTTTTGCGATATAAAAATTGCTATCCTCCTTCTATGGCCTGTCTTATAAGATGAATAATATATCTTATATCTTATGTTTAATATCCCATTGAAATTGTATGTGGTGTTCTTATTCATAATATTTGTTGTCTGTTAAGAAGTTTAGCTGCTCTCATTGTCTCTATTAATAAACAAAATATACATTGACAGTGCCTCTCCCAAAACGCAATCACTGAACATATACCGGCATCATATATCTCGAACAACACACCACCGCAACAAACAGGAACAGTTGTTTCCCGTGTAGAGGCTCGTTTCGAAAGAGCCTTGTGGGGCTTGGTGTAGATAAAGTCTCCGTAAGGAGAAGTCCCACATCGTACAGAAAGATGGCCAAACAGTCCAAATTAAATGATAAATAACTCAACAAAATTAAATCTCGGATGATTCACCAATTAACAAGACCCAACCTTTTGGACTATTTACAATATTAAATCGTAGGTTTTACACAAATAAATAAGCATCCATAGCAGACAAAATATAGAGTATTGCTATAAAAATCCTTTGGAACTTATCTGCCTTCCTGAGACAAGCGTAAAGCCTTCTTTAGGGGAGAGCGGGGAGTTTTCCTAGGTTGTGTGCAGCTGTCCGTCTGCCCGGAATCCTGATCTCTGCCCAGGTCTCGTCGCCTCCTCACCACCTGCCAGGTAGACAGTTGCACAGTTTCTTCTTGTTCTGTAGTGGGTGATTTCACCACGGAAACAGCGAAACCTCGTGAAACCATGTCCCTCATTGCCTCCGCCGCGTCCTAGTAGAGCCGAGCACCGTCATCGTAAAAGACTCGCATCCGTGCCGGGTACGGGGTCTAGAACTTTATTCGTTTCTCCTTTAACACTTTCTTGGCTTCAGCGTACTCCCCTCGCTTTTTGAGCACTTCAGTGGGGAAATCGTGGTCAAAAAAGAAACGAGCATCGTCGCAGAACACTTCTTTCTTTTGCCAAGCTCTTCAGCGAATTTTACCACTATTGATCGTGGCTTTGCACGCGGATTGTTTTGTTTCAGTAGTAATGCACGTTGTGCTCACTCAATCCCAAGATCGTGGTCCCGAGGAAAGTCTAAAGCGCTTTTCAGCATGTTGTCAAGAAAGTCAATCATATATGTACCCTCTTTTTCTTCGGGTATACAATAAACCCTTAAATTGTCTCTACGAGCACATCCTTCCTGATATATTAATCTTGCTTCCAGATTAGCTTGGCGTTGTGTTAGCCGCTTGATTAACGTTGATGCTACTTGTAGTGCGGTTTCAGTCTCCTCGATTCTTTCCTCTGCTTCCTCCAGTCTGTCGTTTGTTCTTTTCAGTTCTTGTTTAATGTCAGAAAGCTGGACCTTATCGTCATTTCTGAATTCTCAAAGTTCTTTAAGAATGCACCGTAGACTGACCTCAGGACAATCTTCGTCAGGACTAGGTCTTCGTTAAAAAAGGGTATTTAAGCAATATAATAAAGTTATCCTTATGAACAACACAGATTCGTTCTCAGTGAGGCGGCAGGAGACACGGATATAAAAATAAATACATTACAATACACATAAAAACAAAACCCACAAACACGTACAAAAAAACAAGCACACACTAAAAAATAAGATGCAATCACATCACACAAGGGTGACCGGGATACCCAGAAATCATCATGTTCAATGTACAGCAGCTGAGGTGTGACAGTGGGGAACAATCAAGGCCTCCACAGCAACTTTTAAACTTGTGTACAAACACTCACAGCAGTCTGGTGGAGATCACCACCACCAATACACCCTGCCTTAAGCACTAAGCTCCTATAACAACAAACGTATATTACATACTCTTCTTAGTGGTCACTGTAATGCTAATAAAACCAGTCCTTCCAGAATAAACAATCATAGCCAGAAAAAAAGGAAACAAACATCAATACATCTATAAAAGTAAAACAAAAGACATTTAAACGGCACACTGCAATACCACCAGAAAAATAAAATATAAACAGCCGAAACTGATTCAGGGCAGCCGAATCTAGTTCAGAATGACCCCCCAAACGCTGTTTAGTCAAAGCCGGGTTAGCTCCAGGCGGGTTAGGCAGCAGTTAGCAGATAGTTAGCTTCCGGCAAGCAGATTTAGCTCCAGGCAAAGCAGCAGCGTCTTCTCTCACAGCCCCATCGGCATACTTTAAAAGCACATGCCGTAAGACTAGGATCCCATGGAACCCAATCAATCAGGCAGGCGAAAAACATGTTGAAAAGCTGAGAGCCTTTTCAATATGGGAAGCAATATACACCACGCAGAGGCAAAAACGAATCTAACATTCTAAAGAAAAGACATGTTACCATAAGCTACAAGTTTCCATAAGCAACTCAGACAGCATCCCCTACCTACCTACCTGGATGACAAACTGGTGACGCGACAGGTAAGGGGCAGGACTTGTGATGCATTACTACCCTGCCAACAAACATATATATATATATTCCCACACTGTCCCATGATAGGACAACCAATGAAGGATCTTGCCACATAAAGTAATTTGTTCCCAGGTAATTAATCAAGCATAGTTTCAGGCTTCCGTAAGGTGTGAATTGTGGGCAGGGCTTAGCTACATATATTGAAGGTGTCTCCTTTAGTGGTAAATAAGCATATCCTGCAACACGTTATTCATGACTTTAAATAGGAAGTTGTTACAACCCGCAACATGTTGGTCGCTGTGTTTTATATGTCTATATTGCTGTGCTTTGTCACTCCGGACTCCACTCCAGGTTTTTCGACTGGCACTACACTGACAGCTGTGTGGCGCGACATGTAGGAGAGGTGTTGGTTGTGTTGGAGAGACATTATTTTGTGATTGTGACTTTTTATGTTGGATTGTGTATTGTTTTTTTTTTTTTACATTTGCCTTCCTTTTACTTTGATTATTGCTTTGCTCCTTTGGTTTGGTTACTTGGCTTCTTCTTCGTCTTCTGGCTATTCCCTTTCATGGGTCGCCACAGTGAATCATCTGCCTCTATTTAACTCTATTCTCTGCATCCTCTTCTCTCACCCCAATTAACTTCATGTCCTCTGTCACTGCATCCATAAATCTCCATAAAAATCTGCCTGGGAGTTCCAACCTCCACTTCCTGCTACCAATATGCTCACAATCTCTGCTCTGAACATGTCCAAACCATTTCAATCTGGCCTCTCTTTATGTGCAAAACATCTAACATGGGTCGACCCTCTGATGAACTCATTCTTGATCCTATCCATCCTTGTCACTCCCAAAGAGAACCTCAACATCTCTGCTACCTCCAAATCTGCCTCCTGTCTTTTCTTCACTGCCACTGTCTCTAAGCCATGGAGCATCTCTGGTCTCACCACTCTTTTATTCTATATTTCTTCTGACTCATAACACACCGGACACTTTTCTCCACCCATTCCAACCTGCCTGTACCCTTTCCATACTCTCCATTGCTCTGGACCGTTGACCCTAAATACTTAAAGTTCTGCACCCCCTCTTCCTCTGCTTACCTCTGTAGCATTACTGTTCCACTTATGTTCCTCTCATTCACACACATGTATTCTGTCTTGCTACAGCTAACCTTTATTCCTCTGATTTCCAGAGCATACCTCCACCTCTGAAAACACTATGGAAATGTCTCTTTGTTCCACTAGTTGTGAAGCATGTGTGCGTCACCCCCCCATCTAGTCGAAGTGCCAAAACTTGTGCCCCTTTCGGAGAAACTGGCAATGTGGAAGCTACTACCAAGCATGTCTCCTTGGGTACAAAAGTCTGTAGAGAGAGGCTACAGGATTCAATTTGCACATCGTCCTCCGTGTTTCAATGGTGTTGTCTCCACTTCTGTGAAACCAGAACGAGCGCATTTGTTGATTCAGGAATTACAGACTTTGCTGGAAAAAGGGGCCATAGAACATGTTCTCCTCCCAGACAGAGAGTCAGGCTATTACAGTCTATATTTCTTGGTTCCCAAGAAAGACTGGGGACTGCGTCCAATTTTAGATCTTCACGGGTTGAACCGCTATCTCAGAAAATACAAGTCCAAAATGTTGACAGTCAAAATAATTGTTTCTCAAATCCAACCAGAGGATTGGTTTGTGACAATCGATCTCAAGGACGCATATTTTCATGTAGAAATATTGCCAAAACACAGTAAGGTCCTGAGGTTTGCTTTCAGGGGCGAAGCTTACCAGTATTTGGTCCTTCCATTTAGCCTAGCTCTGTCACCCCGCACATATGCAAAATGCATGGATGCAGCCCTGGCTCCTTTACGACTTCAGGGCATCCGTATCTTGAATTACATAGATGACTGGCTGATTTTGGCTCAGTCTTGGGAGCTAGCACTTCAACATCGAGATGTTGTCTTAGCTCATCTCAACTCTTTAGGATTGAAACTCAACGCCAAGAAAAGCGTTTTATTTCCTGCCCAGTGGACAACATATTTGGGTGTCACATGGGATTCGATCACAATGTGGGCACAGCTGTCTCCTGTGCGTGTTGAATCCATTCTCAATATCCTAAAGGAAATCAAGCTAGGCCAGAAAGTGACTATTCAGTACTTTCAGAGAGTGTTAGGTCTCATGGCAGCTTCATCCACGGTGATACCCTTGGGTCTTCTGCACATGACATCATTTCAGTTGTGGTTTCAGTGGGATTTCATTCAAGGGACAATCCCAAGGGCTTTGTACCCTTTTTATGTGGTTCCGACCCCGGACTCTTGGTCCCACTCTAGGTCTGTGTTGTCGTCGCAAGATACTAACGACAGACGCTTCCCTCGTGGGCTGGGGTGTGGTCTTAGAAATGATGGCTCTATTTCTGGCCCTGAAATACTTCCTCCTGCATTTAAGAGGCTACCATGTCCTAGTGCGGGTGGGCAACACTACGGTAGTCTCGTACATAAATCGCCAGGGCGGACTGTGCTTACGCCGCTTGAACAAGCTAGTGCACCAGGTTCTGCTTTGATCTCAGGACAAGTTCCTGTCCCTCAGGGTGATTTACATTCTGGGGCATACGAATGTGGGACCCAGTCCACTGCCTTATTGCTTCAGTGCTGGAGTTTCTGTAAGAAAAGTTGTCCTCGGGCTCATGCCCTAGTACTCTCATAACGTACGTAGCCACTATGTCGGCTTGTCATGTTCTGACTGATGGGGTTTCTCTGAGAAAGCACCCTTTAGTTGCCCTCTTTATTTGTGGAGCTAAACGGTTGAGGCCGCCCACTAGAGTGAGGTCCCTTCTTGGGACTTAGCGAGGCTTCTGACCCTTAAGATTGTTTCTCTTGGCCATTATTTCTCTGACAAGAATTGGGGATTTGCAGGCTTTGTCAGTGTCCCCATCCTGCCTAGACTTTGCCCCTGGGCTAGTCAAAGCTATTCTGCATCCTCACCCGAACTATCTTCCGAAAGTTCCATTCTTGACCATTCACCCAGTTGTTCTCGAAGCCTTCTGTCCGCCGCCATTTATAGCTCTGGAGCAGGAAAGACTTCACTTACTGTGTCCAATACGTGCTCTTTAGATTTACGTCCACAGCAGCTTTTTATATGCTATGGGGGCCGCAACCGGGGGGTGGCCTCCACTAGACAAACGCTTTCACATTGGGTGAGAAATGCTATAGCCTACGAGGCATGGGGTCAGACTTATAGGTCTTATGGGGTCGGACTTATAGCTTCAGCCTATAGGAATTTGAATCCTCTTCAAAGGTTCTTTTGTAATTAAAATGACTGTGTAAAAAAGGTGAGTGTGTTGAGGACCATAGGCTTGTTAAATCTAGTGTTTCTTCTAGGCGATATGTGACAAACAATTATTTCTTTTCAGGTCAGCTGTGAGGTCAGCTGCTAGCTGTTTTTTTTTTAACTGTACTTTCAGTTATGATAGAAATAATGGTATTTCTATTGGTTTACAATTCACTCATGAAACTATGCTGGCTGAGTGAGAGATTGAATAAGAACAAAGGACTTGACCAGAGCCAGAAGCCATGACTGAATGAGACCATCCATAAAGCTTTGAAATCTTTTATCACTGCGTATAATATTTGACTTGCCACCAGAAATGTTAACCGGTGTATCATCATTGTGTTGAACAAGATTATGTAACAAAGAATGGTTTATATAATACAGGAATATGACTATAGAATTAAGAGGGAAGAGGATCTAAATTAATTTATGATCATATGTGACCAATAATTTTTTGGATCCTTTGTTTTAAAAATTATGAATGTCTCATGGGTGATTTCTTTAAATAGCTTTGTAGGAGAAAAATTCAGCGTATCATTCTGAGATACAGTACAGTACCTCAAGGTAAGGTGAGGCTACCTGAACTTGAGAACTATTACTGAATGAATAAAATATGCACTGGAGCAAAATCAAGTGTTGGGTAATGATTTTGTCAGAGATAACCCCTAGAGGGCGCCAAAGCGTCTAGAGACTCCTTTTGGTTTCTGTTGTTTTTCTCTGTTTATGAACATCATGTCCCAGAATGCACCTCGGTCAGGTGATGGGAGCGCTCACCTGAACCGAGGTTGCTCATTAGTTTTGTTATAAAGGTTCCTGAGTTCAGTTAGTCTTTGTCTTGCATGTGTGCAGTTAGGTGGTTTGTGGTTACGTTTCCTTGTATTAATTATTCTGTGTTTAAACTCCTAGCCTGTGTATCTCCTAGTCAGGGTGCAACTCCTAGTCTGTGTGGAGCTCCTAGCCATTCATGTATAGTTTGTCTCCTGTTTAAGTTCATGTTCTGTTTCCATGGTTTCCATTGTTTTCTTCATTAAAAGACTTTAAACTGTCATTCAACTCTGCCATTATGCCTCTCCTTACGCCCACGAACAGCAACCATTGCAGATTTCTTTTTTTACAGGTGAATTTGTTCACACAAGAAAATATAAATATGGACTGAGTTACTAAATTATGGTGGATAATTTTAGAATGTAATAGATATCAGTAATGTTACATATTTTACACTAGAGGGACATGTAGATTTACACAACTACAGATATGCTTTTTTTATTATTATTGTTACTTTCATTGTTTTACATATTAATCATTTTATTTAATTCTTCTTTTATGTTTACCATATTGATGGTCAAACATCTTCATATGCGCATGTACATTTTCTAATACTCTTATTGGTGCAACTGCCCTTTACCCTAAACTGCTCACTGACTTTGATTGTCTGAATACCAAACAGCTTCTTACCATGGCTGTGTACTGCAGGCTTTTTTGTTTAGTGGTATGCTAGTTCAGAGTTTCTTCTGTTATCAGCTATGGCCTATGACAGATATGTGTCCATCTGTAAACCATTACATTATACAACTATTATAAAAATGCACACTGTATAAAAGTTGTGAAATCAGTGTATCAGCTGCAGTAATATCCCAACTTCAGTTGTTGTAAATTTAGCTTAAACAGAATATATTGTAATGGCTACTCCATTGTTAAATTGGGTTGTAGAGAAACACTCACTCACTCATCATCTATACCGCTCAATCCTGTATTCAGGGTCACGGGGAGCCTGGAGCCTATCCCAGGAGACTTAGGGCACGAGGCAGGATACACCCTGGACAGGGTGCCAATCCATCGCAGGGCACACAGACATACTCACATACACTCACTACGGGCAATTTGGGAACGCCAATTAGCCTAACCTACATGTCTTTGAAATGTGGGAGGAAACCGGAGAACCCAGAGAAAACCCACCAAGCATGGGGAGAACATGCAAACTCCATGCACACAGAGACGGGAATCGAACCTGGCCGGGGATCGAACCCGGACCCTGGAGGTGCAAGGTGACAGTGCTAACCACTACACCACCGTGCCGCCATATCGTTAAAATGTAGCACAAAAAACATAATTTAACTACAAAAATTAATTAATCATTTTGTTATTTGTAAACTGTAATTTAAAACAAATATTGAAAAACATTTATAACAATAATATGTAGCAAACAGGTCTGTAGAGCTTCTACAATCTTTAGATATTTTAAAAACACAGAGTATCTTGAAATATTTGTTTTAAATTACAGTTTACAAATAACAAAATGATTAATTAATTTTTTTATTGTGCTCACAAGAGCAGATTTTTGGATTTAATCTTACTGTTTAGTTTGAATTGAGCACCGATTTTCAGCAAGGTATAAAGCTTTGTTTGTTCATTTGCATTGCATTGGGGCTTTCCTCTGTGATTCACCTTCAGTGGTAGAGAATCACAGCATTGCTGATTGGCTGGCGCTCTGATGCTGGGACGATGTCTTTTGGGAAGCAATTTGGTGGTGCGTTGGTTGCTTGGTCAATGGTGGAAAAGTGCTGAAAGAGACGAGCTTGCTACGACCTTCAGACGTGTAGACATGAAGAGACTGTTCAGACCGTGGGTTTTTTGACCCCCTCCAGAGTCAGTCCATCCCACGGGTTCAATCGGATGTGGTTGCGGGGCTTAGCCACGCCTCGTGGGGTTCCCTCTTTTGTGCATACATTAGGACAATGTTTCAGCTTTCATGTGAGGCCCATCCGGTTGAAGTTTTTAATACCTTTTATGAAGGTTCATACTATTGATTTTCCATTTACACCAATGTTCTTTGAATAAAACAAGCCCTCGACTGATATCAAACATCACATATCTTGCACACTCATTCATTGTAAATGCTGATTACACTTCTGAGGTTATGCAAAAAATCTAACATACACATAGACATGCAAACATAATAGGTGTCATGGCATGCCAGGCTTCGCCCCCATCTATGAGTTGAAGTGGTGGAGGAGGGTGAGGGGATGGAGCCATAGGGCACGGAACCGACCTGCAGATCTGGGAGACGTGGAATGTGGGTAGCGGGTCTTGACCGTGATTTCGTTGAGCTCCCTATAGTCTATACATGGATGAAGAGATTTGTCCTTTTTCTCCACAAAGAAAAATCCAGCACCAGCTGGGGAGGAGGAGAGGCGGATGATTCCGGTGGCTAGAGACTCAGAGATATACTGTTCCATGGCCTTTCAGGGTGTGACAATGAATAAAGGCGGCCTCTTGAGGGGGGTGGTACTAGGGAGGAGGTCAATGATGCAGTTGTAAGGGCGGTGAGGGGGGAGAGAAATGGCACGTGATTTGCTGAACACCTGTCTAAGCTATTCGACAGGGACCTGAGAAAGGCAGGGAATCTCTTCTTGTAAGGTGTTCCTGAGGGGGGCGGAACAGAGGCAGGAGGAAATACAGGCAGGGCTCCATTCGAGGATGCTGTTCCTAGCCCAGTCAATATGAGGGTTGTGTTTTTTGAGCCATGGGAGACCCAAGACTACTGGAACGTGGGGGTTTTGGATGATCAGGAGGGAGATGGTTTCAGCATTAGATGACCGGTGAGTGACTGGTGGAAGTTTACTGCCATCTAGTGCCTGAACGCGAAGAGGCTGGATGAGGCCCGCTTGGCCACAGTAAAAGCAGGAACCTTCATCACTACAGCGCTGGCGCTCCTTTAGCGAAAGACCTGTGCGGCCAATTTGCATGGGTTCAGGTAGGATTTCATATAAATGTCTAGTGAGGTCTGGGAGGGAAAGTTGAGTGAACCCCCAGGGTGTCAGGTGGCTGAACGGCTTCTGTGTGGTGGTCCCGTTTACAGGTGTTGATACGAGTAGCAAGACCATAACTTCTTGAAGAGTGGAAGGAAGCTCTCGTGTTGCTAGTTCATCCTTGATGGGGTCGGCGAGACCACAGAATGAGATCCTTGGCATAATTTGAGTAGTAGGCCTGCCGTCTGCCATCCTGAAAATGAACGATCAAACACCCGCCTTATTTTATTGATGAACGCCTCGAAGGTGGCACAGCAAGGGACTTGGGCGTCCCACAGAGAAGTCCCCCATTCCCTCGCTCTGCCCGAAAGAAATGTAATGATGTAAGCTATCTTTTAACGTTCAATGGGAAAAGATGAAGCCTGGAGCTTGAGCACGAGAGAGCACTGAGACAAGAATGAATGGCAGATGAGTGGATCACCATCGTAAGTGGGTGGCGCAGGGAGGCGTGATTCGTGGCAGGCGATGGGTTCCAGTGGTGGTGGTGACTGAGGAGCAGGAGTTGGAGTAAGGTGCAGCTGCTGGATCTGATAAGTGAGGGAGGTCAGCGGTTGCGTCACTTCGCGAAGCGCGGTCATGATGTGCTGAATATCCTGTTGAAGAGAGCTTAAAAGCACACCTTGGTTCTTTAGCGCCGCCTCCAGCCGCGCGATACCTGTTAGATCCATAAGTGGCCAGGTTATCCTGGACTGTCACAGCATGCCAGGTCACGCCCACCTGTCAAACCAAACCATGAGCATCTGGAACTCCATTAAATACTCTGTTTCTGTGCTTCCGTTTTGCCGCCTCATTCACCGGCTTGAGCACCTGTTCCTTGTTTCATTCATCCCTCTGCCCTATTTAAGTCACTCACAAATAACTACTCATTGCCAGATTATTGAGTGCTCTCATGCCCAGTTTTCTAGCGTTTATTTCTGCTTTGACCTTTGGATCTCAACCCACGCTTTGTTTCATGGATCTCGCTCATGACTCACATTTTAGATTATTGTTTTTTTTGTTTTCTGGATATCAACCCTTGCTTATCGACTTTCTGTAACTTCACGGCATCGAACCACGCACGATCACTATTACTCCCTGCAGATCAGACCTGCGTTTAGAGCATGCCGGCTCTCCACTTACGCATTCTCTCAAGACTCGCGCGATGCCCCCGCATCAATCGGCAGGAGTTTTCATTCACAAAACAATCAGCGCATTGTACATCACAGAATAACCAGTGTTGTCTCGCTTACGCTCTGCACTTCTGGAATGTGATAGATTGATCGTTTACTTTCCTGTGGCTTGTACATATCCCCCTTTTGCTCGGTGAGATTCCTGATGCGAACATCTGAACGTCTGGCACTGGAAAAAGAAGCAGAGAGAGGGAGTACAGGCACACACAAAGCACAAACAACAACTCCATCATCAACTGAATCATGGCACATAACCGAGTTAATTCGTATGGTTGGGTTAGGAACACTTAAAACAATGTAGGCTTTATGTAGAATTGGGTTGTTTCGATTGATTGACAAGTACTTTTACAATGATTTTAGTTCGGGGAATTACGCTAGTTTGAAAACATGATGCAAACTTGGTTACAGTAGTTCTCTAAGAAAGAAAAACCAGAGGGAAAGGAAAACACAAAAGCAAGAGAAAAAAATGGCAATAATAATAGTAATAATAATCATAATAGTAATAATCACTAGGACACTGAGTGAGGTTAAGACAGCACTCATCAGTGTCACATGTGTGGATTGACTCCTCTCTACTAGAGGATGGACTTAGCAGTGTGGTAGAGGAAGGTGTTTGGATATTGTACTACGTAATTAGATACATAATTTTTCTAGAAGGACAGCAATCACGATAGTGGGGTGAAGTGTATGTGGCTGTTGGTCTGTGGGTTCGTTCTTCCTCCTTTTTCTTTCGGTCAGCATCTGAGTGCCTCTTTAACTGATTTTGATGGACCCATCGAAGGACTGGCTTGCTGCAACCTTGTCTGATTTTGATTCGGTAGGCAACAGGAGAGAACTTGTCCACACTCTGTGGGGTCCTGTCAAGTGAGGTAGGAATTTCTTCAACAGGCGATAGGGGGCATTCTGCCCTAGTTGGACAAAGCTGTACCATACTTTATCTCTGATATCCAGTTCCTGACAGGAAGCATTTTGGTCGTAGTAGGCCTTGCATGTTTTTTTGAAGTTGTGCGCAGGCGAATGTCATTCTTAAATGACAATGCAACTCCTCCAGGTACTGGTGGGTGGTGTAGGAAATGACAAGGTTCATGTTGCCAGGTTAGTACAGCAGGTACAGCAGTAATACCAAAGATATTACCAGAGATGGGGTGATGGCTTATATGAAGCTTGACTTATATGTCCAAGAGTTTCCACCCTTCCTGGAAGACCTCGGAGTGAAGTGGGTTCCTCAGTCAGAGTTGTATATTTCCATGTCTCATTGAGACAGAGCCAGAAGATACTATGTCATCGGATATCGCCTTCGCTAGTTTAAACACTGCTGTGAAGTTACTAACCTCTGACTGACAAAGGCATACATCATTAGCTCCAGCATGTATCACTATCTTAGAGAACCTATGCTGGCCTAAAGCCCTGGTATTTCCTGCTATGTTCAGCGCCTTAGCTCCCATGACACGCATAACCATTGCCACTGGCATTCCTAAAGGCCTGGCTAATTTCACGTGCCTCAGTATAGAGTCTCCTATAACCAGAGCTCTTTCAGGTTTCTCAGAGGGTGTTTCACTGAGGAGGTTAAACCTGTTGGACATGGGAAGCATGGAGGAGGTGTGTTCTGGTAGGCTAGCTTTAGCCTTAGCTTTGGCGAGCAAGTATGCCGCCAAGTCGTCAAACACTTGTCCCACTGTGAGGGCTCTGATGCCGGAGTCGGGGGCTGGCTATCTTTGCCTGTGGCACCCAGATTTTCTACTACGGAAATAATGCTACTCTCACGCTCTCTAACCCTCTCTAAAGTTTGGATTTGCTCCTCTAATGTTAATATCTTCTCTGTCAGAGTGCTAACTAATACACACCTATCACAAATAAAGTTATCACTAACAACAGAGGAAGAATATCTAAAAATTCTGCACTCCACACATTGAACAAGCTGAATATTGGGCATTTGAAGATACCTGGGTCGGAGTTATGTTATGTTGTTAGGTGAGGACAAACATGTAAGTATATGGATGAGCGTCCAGAAATGTAACAAAAGTAAAAACAACAAATCTAGTGAATTTGTAAATCTCATTTATTTTTTCAGTTATTTAATTTCAGTTTAAATTTAAATTTCTTAATCTAAATATATTTCTTAATAGATGTTTTCAAGTTGTTTAAAGTTTTGTACTAGTTCTGCTTTTTGTTCCTTTACTTTATTTTATTTAATGGGGAATGAGATTATTTCAGCTTGATATTAATTCATTGGAGAATACACATGTCTCTAGAGTAATGACATATGTGGGATTTGAAATATTGTACATACTGGTTTCAGAGGGTATAAATAAATATAGGATTGCTTTCACCACAGTGAAACGGTTCAACTGTGCTCTGTCACCACCATCCTTGTCTGCCAGATGTTGTACATGACTCAAATGTTATTGAGATCTCTATCACTGTCACTCTATGTTCTTCGACACTGATGCATGACAATTATGAATGAATTAATGAATTATTCTTCTGATGTTATGTATTTATCCCTGGAAGGCCATGTGGATTTAGAGAAATACAGATATGTCTATTTTGTATTTGTTGTAATACTTTACCTGTTGATCATTTGTTGTAATGGTCTGGTCATTTATATCATATTCACAAACAAAAGTCTTCATGACCCCATGTACATTTTCATAGCAGCTTTGCTTTGTAATGCTCTCTTTGGAGCAACTGCTCTTTATCCTAAATTGCTCACTGATTTACTGTCTACAATTCAGGTAATTTCTTTTGAATCCTGCATATTTCAATCATTTTGCATTTATACATATTGTGCTTCAGAGTTCACACTGTTATCAGCTATGGCCTATGACAGATATGTGTCCATCTGTAAACCATTACAATATAATACAATAGTAAAAATGTCCACTGTTAAAATACTTTTAGTTTGCTGTTGGTTTCTTCCTTGTTGTGAAGTAGGCATTGGTTCAATATTAACATATCAACGTAAACTGTGTAAATTCAAATTAAATAGAATTTACTGTGATGACAGTTCAATGATTAAGTTGGGCTGTGGCGATTTTTCTGTAAGTTATATATTTGGACTTGTTATTTTAAGTATTGCTGTGTTTCCTCCATTGATTTTTGTGTTTTTCTCATATAGCAGAATACTTTCAGTCTGTTTAATGAATTCAAAAGATTTCAGAAGAAAAGCTTTTCACACCTGTTTACCACATCTTGTAATTTTCACCACTTTCTCCATTACAACATGCTTTATAATTATACATCCTAGATTGGAAGGAAACATGCCTCATTTGTTCAGCATGATTATGTCAGTGGAAATTCTGGTGATTCCTCCTCTATTAAATCCCATTTTATATGGCCTGAAACTGAAGGAGATTTTAAATAGAATTAAGAAAATTATTTGGAAAAGAGACTGTGAGATTATTAAACACAATCATGCATGTATTCATTAGTAATATGTTCCTGTACTTAAAATTCATATTAAAATACTACAAATAAATTAGAATGTAATATACTTAGCTATTTTATTCGTATACATGCATGATTGTATGTATACTTAGCTATTTTATTTGATGTAAATACATGGAAGGAGATTTTAAATAGAATTAAGAAAATTATTTGGAAAAGAGACTGTTAGATTATTAAACACAATCATGCATGTATTCATTAGTAATATGTTCATATTAAAATACTACAAATAAATTAGAATGTAATATACTTAGCTATTTTATTTTAAACTTTTCAGACTGAGTTCGTGTTTTTTGATTCATAAGTACCAATACGATTTTATAACCAGCAATGGAACAGACTTTTGCAAGCTTGGACTGTTAAATATTAGAACTTCTACAGTGCATCTAACATGCTAAAACTAATCAGAAGTATAATACAGTATACTACGTATATGTTTAACAGAAAAAATGGATTAAACCAAATGAGAATTACAATGAAGTTACTCCTTAGATATAGTGACATTAGCCTCATCTATCTGGTAGATGAGGAGGTGTTGCAGTTACTTACAATGATAAGTATGCTCATATCTTAAGTGGGAGTACATCTACAGTACTCTTGTTTTGCAGAAACTGGGGGCCTGTTTATAGATTTTACAATTCTGCTGTTTGCATTTAAGGCTCTTCATAGCTATACTTTTAAATACTTTTACTCTTCCTCTATCCAGAACATAACACCAAATGCCTTTGGGATCTTTAGTTATTCTGTTCCCTGCCTCTGGAACTCTCTGCTTCAGGGCATTTATAATATTGCCTTTCTCACCATCTTCAAATCCTGTGTCAAATCAGACATTTTAAAATCTTAATTTCAATTAATATTTTGTATCTATGGTGTTTATAAATTGTATCTTTTTAAAATGCTGTATATTGTCCTTGAGTGCTTTGTAAGATGGCCATAAATGAAATGTGTTCTTCATCTTCTCCTCACCCTTATTATTATTATTATTAATATTATTATTATTCAATTCTATCAAACTAAATTTCAAACAGCATGGATGGAGAAAAAAAAGCTTAATGCTGCTAGATCAATGTATTGGTCAACTCAAAGATTCTTAGTTAAAACCATCACAAAATTAACTTGGAATATGATCAACACAGAAACATTTAAACCCATAGCATGTAGTAGTGAGTACTTTTTCAATGACAAATTGAAAATATTAGACCGAAAGTTCAGACTGTTCAGAAATTAAACATTTTAAAATAAACATTCAGGGTAAAATTAAACAAACAGGAACAGTGCAAAATAAAAAATGGGGGTATGAAAAAAACTTTTGTTTCAAGTTATAAAGACACTGTAAATTCACTTGGTGTAATACAGATGTTCAACCAGGGTAACAGTTTTACCGCTGCGTCGGTATGCGTTTACTGGCTTTACCGCTAAGTGGCGCTGTAAGTAGAGACTATAGACTTTGTTTTCTCAAGGATTAATGAGTTGTCTAAATTCAAGTGAAACATTCTAATTAAATGAATTCATAATCACAACACTAAAATTACAATGCAAATTTAGAATTGAAATCAAATGCAGATGTTTCTTATTTGCATTGAATTGAAACAAGGTAAACATTAACACAGTGAGCCTTTAGATTTTTTCATGTGTAACTCTAGCTTAGCCAGAAAACAGACTCACATTTAAAACAACATATTTATTGTCAGATTAATGTGCAAAAACTATATAATAAACTTATGTAACCTACATAACCATTTTAAGACCGTACTTAAATTTAAGTGCACTCACAATGATGACAAAACGTTATGACTTTGTAAAATAATGATAGCAAACATGGTGCGCTATTCGGCTTGAGCTCTGAAAGTGTGTACTTGCCTGACGTGAAATATATATACTTATATAAAAAGCAAAATGCCTGCTTTTACATAAAATAATGGAAAAACTAATTTCAGATTATGTACCCTGCTGAAAAAAACAATAACCAATAACTGGTTAATACTGGTTAGTGCTGGTTTAGCTGGTGAACCAGCATAACTTCTGGAAGTCCAGCATGCTTGCTGAAAAATCCAGCATAGGCCAACATGATTTATGCTGGGCCACCAGTAAGGTTTTGGTAGTTAAAATTGGTTACCATTTTAGTATCTAGCATTATCTTGTATTTTAATAGGAAGTACTGAAAATAGTGTGTGATGTAAATACGTGGACCATGTAGTGTTATCTTTAAATGCATTTAATGCAAAAACATGTAAATACATTATTTTACATTTATTAAATATCTGGGTTGTCTACAAACAGAACAGCAACCTTTTATATAAATGCACTGGCAATAAATGCATATTTAAAAAAAAAAGTAATCAATAGAAAACCACTTACAAGTGAGAAACAACAACAACAAAAAAAACACCATAGACCATCATAGCGGGTCACCAACTTGACCAGCAATTATACCAGCATATGTTGTTTTGGTGCTGGTATGCTGGGCACCAGCATCATGGTCGTTATAATGCTGGTCACCAGCACCTGCATCAAGAGGGTTACCGGCATACCAGCATCAGTATCATGGGGTCAGCTGTTTTGACGGTCGGACTACTTGCATTTTTTTATGGTAACCATGAAAATAACTTAAAATGCTCCATCATTTTGAATCATACTAATAAATCATTTGATGTCTTTATTTGTTAATGTACACTCACATATCAATAAAACATTGTGCTGTTGTAAAATAAAGAAAATAAAAAAGGCACGCTTTCTGCCGTCTCAGTCTCCCCAAAAATCTTTTTGAAACGCATCACTAAAATGAACTGAAACTCAGTGAATACTGCACACACACATACTGTATCCATATAGCTATATATCTATACATATACATCTATAG
Organism: Clarias macrocephalus; assembly: GCA_011419295.1. Classification (NCBI taxonomy): domain Eukaryota; kingdom Metazoa; phylum Chordata; class Actinopteri; order Siluriformes; family Clariidae; genus Clarias; species Clarias macrocephalus. The sequence goes on along the minus strand of JAAGKR010007872.1, from coordinate 3,953 downwards.
AAAGTTTAAAGTGTCTGTTTTACCCTGAATGTCTGATTGCATGGTCATATTTACTGTATGCCATAAATGTGCCTTCTCTGTATAAGATCATCTGTGTCCCTCTTCCCTCAATCCTGGACATTTACTTTGCACTAGGTGAAAGTGGTGACATTTATATGTTTATAAGTAAGGTTACAGTTATATGTTCATAAGTAAGAAAAATACACAAATTTCAGGACATGTCAGAACTACTTCAGGGCCCATAAACCTGCAGACCCCTAAATAATTAGTGAGGGCCAAGCTCACTCATTTACACTACTGTGGTGTGAAAGTAACAGTGTGAAAGTGTCCCTGAGGGGTTGGTCTCATGTTTTGTTTTTGTCATTATTATTATTTTTTTTTTATCAAAACTTGTTTGCTGTTCATTATTAAATCATCATATTGTTACGAATGTGCATATTGCATATATTGATACATATTACACATTGTTAATATCGTATGTGTTTGCCAATAAAGCTGATTTTATACTGATTCTGTTCTATATTTTACAGAGTTATTGGATGAAAATCTTGCATGTATTCTGACTTTTATACCATACAAAAATGTAAACAGCTCGGATGCATGGGCTGCATATGGTGTGTTTTGGTGCTGCTATGTTGGTGACCCTGCTTATGCTAGTGCTGTTGGGAAAAAAAAAACAGCATGTTTCATGAATCATGTTAAAATGCTCTTTGTCGACTACAGTTCAGCATTTAATACCATAATACCCTTGACAATCACCACCAAGCTGGAACACCTGGGACTCAGACCATCTCTGTGTCAGTGGATCTCCAATTTCCTGACTGGTAGACCACAGGCAGTAAGAATGGGCGGTCATGTCTCAGCCTCCCTCACTCTCAGCTACCAGCTCCGCTACCGTCATCAAGTTTGCTGATGACACTGGTTGGCCTGATCACTGACAATGACGAGACGGCTTACCTGGAGGAAATTGGAAATCTGGAGAACTGGTGCCAGAGGAACAATCTCGTTCTAAATGTCAGCAAGACACTGGAGTTGATAGTGACCTTCAGTACAAATAAGTAGAGGAACTACCATACCCATGTCATCAATGAGAACCCAGTGTACTGTAGAGAGTGGACAGCTTTCGATACCTCAGTGTTCACATCATGCAGGAGCTGTCATTGTCCTGTCACATCAACACCATGGTCTAAAAGGCGTGGCAGCGTCTCTACCACCTCAGACGCTTGAGGGACTTCAGACTGCCCTCCAGCTGAACTTTTACTCCTGCACCATAGAGAGCATCCTGATGGGAAACATCACGACCTGGTTTGGAAACAGCACCATGCAGGACAGATGGGCTCAGAGTGTGGTGAGATCAGACGAGCACACCATCCACACCGAGCTCCCTGACCTGCACTCAAGCTACAGCAATCGGTGCTGGACCAAGGCCAGGAAGATCGTGAAGGACCTCAGCCACCCCATAAATGGACTGTTTTCTCTGTTGCAGTCAGGAAAGCAATTCCGCTTCCTAAAAAAACCAATACAGAGAGACCAAGGAGAAGCTTCTTCCTGCAGGCGATACGGTCTCTCAACCAGAACATCACACTAAACATAAAACATTTCTTTGCAAACTGCACTTTATGGACATTATATATTTGAACATTCATGCACATTTGCACTCACCCTGGACATTTCGATTTCATTTCATTTTGCACACTTTTGCACATTGCACATTTATGGTCATTACATGCATATTTGCACACTCTCCAGACATTTTTATTTAATTCTATTTCAATTTCCACAACAGCTTCATATCCTCCATATTTGTACAACCAAATTGTCTATCTAGTCTTTATTTTGTACAATTAAGTTTATATATATATAACTTTTTTTTCATCTATTTTTTTCTACAGCTAAGTTTTTCTATGTTTTATTCTTATCCTATTCCATAATTTATATCTCATTGATAATCTTCAAAATGTTCAAAGTTGAAAATGTTCATTTTGAAAGTGTTGAAAGTTCATGAATGGTTGTTTAAGCATTTCACTGCATATCAGACTGTGTATTTGAATTTGAATCGAACCCAGACCCTGGGGGTACAAGGTGACAGTGCTAACTACTACACCACCGTGTTGCCATTGTTGAACCTTTTTCCTGATAATATTCAAAAACTGGCCCTTGAGAATCCCAGAAAACTGTACACATCATTTTTCCAGCTGATGGTTGACTTTTGAACTTTTTCTTGGTTAATGATTGTAGATGTTTCCATTCCATACTCTGTCGCTTACTCCCACGTTTCTCATCATCAGTAATGATTCTCTTAATTTTCACTTATCGGTCCAAATTTTGTTTGCAGATATCCAAATACTTTCTCTCGACTGCACACAAAATCTTTAATAAATAACCATGTACACCCTCAGAAAACAAACAAACAAACAAAAAAATCACCGCACATTGCTTTTCTTTTGTGCAAATCACAAGTGGGGCATCCATATTTGCCTTAAACTGCTGATGACACAGTGTGAAAAAGAGAAGTTTTAATATAACCAGAATGCGGATAATTTTTCACTCACCTTTGTATACAGTGGATAAAATAAGTATTTGATTATTGATTCAGATTTTATATGTTTTTCCACTTTCCCATAGGTTTATTCTAAAGGATAAAGACAGAATATCAGGATAATCCAGAAAATGCACAAATGCAATTTATAAATTCTAAATGAATTTGCATTTCAATGGGTATTTAGTAGTTAGTATTTGATTCCCAAGCAAGAGATGACTTAATGGAGAAACCATTGTCAGACATAATATGTTTCTTGTAGTTGGTAACCGGGTTTGCTCACATCTCAGGAGGTATTTTGGTCCACTATTCTTTACAGATCTTCTCTACCTCTCTTGCATGTCCCTTGGCAACTTGAAGTTTCAGTTTCCTCCATAAATTTTCTATAGGATGAAGGTCTGGAGACTGACTGTGTGATCCATTGATGATGATGGTGGCTGAAGGTGATGTGTAAAGATTTTTAATTCAGTTGATGAATGATTCCCCAATGTCAAAACTCTTAAATGTAGGAAACATGAATTCCCAGTTGACCCTGTCACAGGTATTTTCTCTTGAACTCTGAAACTCTTTGCCTCAAAACATTTGTAATATTGACTGTCCCATTTCTCCTTAAAAAAAAAATTGACACTATTTACAAGTGATATACACTCAAAAGACAAATATCAAGAATCTGAAACACAGAAACAAACAAAATCCATAAGAACAAACATAAAATGAGATATTATTTTGTATTTATGTTTGCACTGACAAATATGTAAGTTTATAAAGAAATGCAAACATCCACAAATCTCCAAAATTTAATAATAGTAACAACATCAACACTTTTACACATATAAGTTGTAAATTGTTGGGGAATTTAATAACCTAGATGTTTATTTCTTCTCACGAGTTGGTGGGCTTCACTGCTGAGTCCATCTCGGGTTACTTGGCTGTAACCCTGTTTCCTGATAAAGCGGGAACGAGATGCTGCGTGAAAACGCTATGGGAACATCTTTGTTGCCCGGTTGTGAAGCCTGTGCATGTCAAACCCGCCGAATACCTTCGGCTTATAACCTGTGCCAGGCATGACGTCACCGAATAAGGTGCACCTGCAGGTTATAAATAGGAGTGAACCGGAAACATCCTCAGGTCAATTTTGTCTGAAGGACGTCCAGGCACGCCAGCAGTGCGGCATCGGAACGCAGCATCTCGTTCCCGCTTTATCAGGGAACAGGGTTACAGCCAAGTAACCCGAGACGTTCCCTTTCAAAAGCTACACTCAATGCTGCGTGAAAACGCTATGGGAACGAGAATACCAACGCCGCCGCACTGCAAGTGTCTGGACCCCCAGGTTGTGTAGCGTGTGCGCACAAGCCGAGGAGGTCTCAGACCTAGCTCTGGGATGCTGACTGAAGGATCCGTGAACCCGGAGTAG
>JAAGKR010007871.1:12177-34238 GCA_011419295.1 Clarias macrocephalus | reverse complement strand
CTCTCTGTCGAGCTATACATGTTCGCTCCTGAGTTACCAGTGATCCAGACCCCTCTTCCCTCTGGACCCGTCTAACTGGTCCTGGAGTCCTGCTTCTGGTTGGAGATCTCGTCGCATGGATGCCCCGTGTGGTCTGCCTGGATTTGTATGGTGGCTGGGGATGGTTTCCATTAAGACTGTCCTATCATCGATTGATGCTCTGGGGACCTGTGACTTCAGTTGTTCGATAGCTCAGGACTGGAATCTCCTACAGTCTACCTGAGCCTCCAGGAACAAACTGGACTCCTTTTAATTTTTAACACATCTCCTGTTACACTGAACTTCCAGTACACATTATTAAGTTGATCAATCCCTGCTATCCGTTATCACCCAGATGAGGATGGGTTCCCTGTTGAGGCTGGTTCCTCTCAAGGTTTCTTCCTATTACCATCCCAGGGAGTTTTTCCTTGCCACCGTCGCCCTCGGCTTGCTCATCAGGGACAATCTTATCATACACATTGCATACAGACTTACTTCTTTTTATTGTGTAAAGCTGCTTTGCGACAATGTCAGTTGTTAAAAGCGCTATATAAATAAAATTGACTTGACTTGACTTGACTAACATCATCAAGCCACTTGCTAACACCATGTGTAGACCAAAGGTGAGTTCTCTTATATTTTTCATATTTTTTCAACCTTTTCAACCTTAAGTGAGTGTGACACTCTAACCAACCTAACTCTGTTACTCATATTATCAGATTAGGACAAAAATTTTCAAAGATTTTTTTCCTTACTTATACAGTGGAACCTTGGATTACGAGCATAATTCATTCCGGAAGTGGGCTTGTGTTCAGAAACACTCAAACCAAATCATCATTTTCCCATAAGAAATAATAAAAACAAATTATTCGTTCCACAGCCCCAAAAATTAAATACATAAAAATAATTAATACAATCTATAAAATGAAAATAAAACAAATTAATCTGCACTTTACCTTTAAAAAAAGTACAAATAAATCCCGACAGATAAGTGTTTCCGTTCGTGTGTGTGTGTGGAATTAGCCCCTTCCCTCGCCTCGTTTTACACAGTAACAGTCCTCCTCCCTCTCCCCACCTTGCTTTTTAAGTTTCACGGCAAACACACACACAACGGACACACTATTTTAACAAGGAAAAAAAAGAAATCTCTCTGAGACTGGCGTGAGCATACTAAGGGAATCACTGCTGTAAAAAAAAAAAAAAACAGAAACAAACCAAATGAACCAGCACCTTACCTTTTGAAAAGAATCGGGACAGAGCATAGTTTGTGTGTTTGTGAAGCCGGGGAGGGGGTGAAAAGGCGAGAGAGCGTCTGTGCGTGTGTCAGGGTGCGTGAGTGTGTGTCAGTGTCAAATTGCGCGCACACATAAGAGACGCTGAAAGAATTCCGCAGTGCAAGAGTGACGCTCACTGTCAAAATAAGAGTCGCATGCGTGATGCATGATATTCGGCGCTCGTAAACTAATACTTGCTTGGTTTCCAATTAAAAATGTATTAAAAATCTTTGCTCGGTTTGCGGAACACTCGTAAACTGTGTTACTCGCAATCCGAGGTTCCACTGTATAACTTTAAGTTTGTCCTTGACCTCAACAGTAAGGCTACATTCCACAGCTAGCATCTATTTCATAGAAAAAGCTAATATTAGCATTGATTTGTAACCCTGTTACTTGCAACCCTGTTTCTGAAATTAGAGTGTAACATAGTTGCATGTACTGAGTTCATTCAGAAAGGGCAATGTATTTTTGCCCTTAGTATTATAAGTAAAATCAGATATGTAATTTCATTTAGCATGATCTGCATGCTTTTTTAGGGCCCTATTGTTCTTCTAAGGATTATTATTATTTTTTTAAATTATTTTTCTTTCAATCATCCAGGCACTTTCAGGGGTCTTAACATACTCAAAAAGTCATCAAACGTTGCACACAGATTGGAATCTGTAGCCAACAGGTCTTTAGGGGGCTCGGCCCGGGGAGTCGCACATGCCCGGCACAGCGCCCCCTAGAGAGTCTTGCCTCATAGCTCAGACACACTTGCACGTATACTTATAAAACTCGGTGGACATTTAGATCTCATAATGTTTCGTGCTGCATGTCATCAGGTCTAATCAACAGGAAGTGAGTTATTTTGAGTAGTTTGCAAAACACACCCAATGGAATGTGATGTACACCTCCTAGGCAATTATTACAATTGGCACCTGTAAGGTTTTATAATATTGTAAGACATTGTAATCTAATCAGTTCATATTCCTGTGCCCTAAGAACAGACCCCTCACTGTGCTTCCTTACGTCTTCTGTGGTAACACCTTCTATATCCTGTACCCAGACGAATATACATCCAAATGGCTCTTGTCTGCTAGAACCCTTTTGTTTAATCAGGAGAATGCAAATGTATTTCCTCTCTCCTGTCTGTCTCCGGCTCTCTCGATCAATGACATGTGAATGACTGGTTCTTTTGATGTTCAGGACGTAGCAACGTTTAAATGTGCTCTCCTTGCTAAGAATAAACGAGAGATCTTCAGACATCATGCCTGCGTGTGTGTGTGTGTGTTGTGTTTGTCTCTCCCAGTCGATCGGGCCCGGACCGGTAAGTGTATCAAGGTGCAGCAGACACATCAAGCTAAACTCTTCTACTCTTAGCTTAAAACTTAGCTCGGACACACTACTTCTTCATTAAAACCTAACAGCACCAAACCAAGCAAATATGATCTAAACAAGTTGAAAAATTGCTGAGGGATTTTTGATATCTCAAACGGTTCGGCCGTGGCAATGCTTTACAATTATGGCGAATAAAAATAAACAGGAAGTGGCTAATAAATTCTGTGTACATTAAGTTATGTACATGAAACTTTACAAGTATGTTAAGAGTAGGAAGCTGATCACATCATATGACAATCATGAGTCTATGTCATAGTGCCACCAACTGGCAGCAGGAAGTGTGTCACTTTTGGAAATCACTAATATTTTGTCCTTTATTTTTACCTGATTTGGTTCAAAATCAGTCAGACTAATGAAAAGACATGGGTCATTTGAAACCATGGAGGATTTTTTCCCTAATTTGCCATGGTGACGATTTAACTAAAGAAAAAATAAACAAAAATGAATCTTCTCATATCTTACGAGTGGAAAGACCTACGGTTCCAAAATTTAAGGGGTGTAGACTCAAACTGATTGTAAGGGAGCCCTGAGAGCCTGGACCCGGGGCGTGGCACAGGGCCTTTACAGCGGCCCTTGGAACTTTGTAAAAATTTAGCTGCATAACTCATATCCACTTTCACATATATGAATGAGACCCAGTATAAATTTAGATCTCATTGAGGTGAACAACTTGCATACCCCATGTCATGGAATACGCTGAACAGGAAGTCAGTTATTTTGCGTTGTTTGAAAAACACACCCATTGGAATGTGAGATATTCATATGTTTATCACCAAACAAGGTTTAATATAATCTCAAGACATTGAGGGTTTAACATTGTGAAGGGCTGGTTGATATCTTAAACGAGTTGGCCGTTGCGAGCCCTTAAACCTACAGCGAATAATAGGAAGCAGGAAGTGGCTAATAACTTCTGTCTAAATTGAGTGACATTCATCAAACCTCAGCTGTAGGTTAAGAGAAGAAACCTGCTCACAGTGACATGGGTCCCGTTAGTCTCAGTCATAGTGCCACCAACTGGCAGCAGAAAGTGTCTACTTTTTGAATTTAAAATATTTTGGGACTTATTTACAGCTAATCGACTTCAAATTCAGCCACAATAATTTGACAACATGGCTGATGTCAAACTGTAAATGACTTTTTGATGCGCTGAATACTGTTGCTATGGCAAGGTATAATTTTAAGTAAAGATAAGATACTCATATCCAATAAGTGGAAAGTCCTAATGTGTCCAAACATTTTAGGTTCAATAAGAAAAGATGTAGAAACAGGTAGGAAAGAAGAGGCAAAAAGACTGCAGTGTTAGAGAGCAGCGTGCTCAGCGAAAAAAGTGGAGAGATGCTCATAAGAGGGGTAAGGCCAGGAAAAAGGTACTTGAAAGATTAAACACCCCTCCAGTCAGCCTCCAGTCTCCAGTCAGCTCACAAACACGGACTTCAAGGTCAGAAAAGAAGTTTAGGTTATTGAGGAATGAAAGTTGATATTAAGTACTGATCATAAGGACATTTTCATGTAAAGCAAGGTAAAGGAACTGTGTCTGTACAATTATCAGAATCAGAAGAGTTTTATTGCCAAGGACGCATGCACGTACAAGGAATTTGTTTTAGTGACAGAGCTTCCATAACAAAACAAATAAGACAAAACAGCACGACACAAAACAGAAAAAAAGGGTTTTTGGGTTAACATCAAATGGAGTAGGGTGTGAGAATACTTATAAGTTAAATAAATAACTGTAGTATTGCACGGTATATTGCACAGTGGTGTTGAACACAATATTACACATATATTTAATGCACAGTGAGAATAATGTTTTAGCTGTTCATGAGGTAAATTGCCTGGGGAAAAAAACTGTTCTTGTGCCGGACTGTCCTGGTATTTGGTGCTCTGTATCTTCGGCCAGACGGCAAAACTTCAAAAAGAAGGTGGCTTGGGTGTGAGGGGTCCAAAGTGATATTCCGAGCCCTTTTGTTCACTCTGGATATATACAGTTCTTGCAGTGTGGGTAGGGGAGTGCTGATAATCCTTTCAGCAGTCCGAACCATCCTTTGTTGTCTTCTGATGTCTATTTTTGTAGCTGAGCCAAACCAGACAGTTATTGAAGTGCACAGGACGGATTCAATGACGGTTGAGTAGAACTGTGTGAGCAGCTCCTGTGGGAGATTGAACTTCTTCAGCTGGCGAAGAAAATACAACCTCTGATGGGCCTTTTTGACAATGGAGTCAATGTGAATGTCCCACTTCAGGTATTGAGAGATGGGTGTGCCCAGGAACTGGAATGACTCCACTGCTGTCACAGTGCTGTTCATGATGTTGAGTGGGGGAAGTGCAGGTGGGTTCCTCCTGAAGTCCATAATCATCTCCACTGTTTTGAGCGTGTTCAGCTCCAGGTTGTTGTGACTGAACCAGACAGCCAGTTGCTCAACCTCCCTTCTGTATGCAGACTCAACACCGTCCTGGATGAGGCCGATGATTGTAGTGTCATCTGCAAATTATAGGAGCTTGACAGTGGAGTCTGTAGAGGTGCAGTCATTGGTATAGAGGCTGAAGAGCAATGGGGAGAGAACGCATCCCTGAGGTGTTGGTGGTGTGGCTGTTGGACTTGAAATCCCCCAGTCCCACTAGCTGCTGCCTGTCTATCAGAAAGCTCGTGATCCGGTGGCAGACAGAGGTAGGAACAGAGAGCTGGGTTAGTTTGGTCTGAAGCAGTGCTGGGATGATCATATTAAATGCTGATGAAAAGTCTATGAACAAGACTCTTGCATAAGCCCCTTGTTTTTTCCAGATGTTGAAGGATGAAGTGCAGTCCCATATTGACCGCATCATCCACAGACCTGTTTGCTTTATAGGCAAACTGCAGGAGGTCCAATAAGGAACCAATGATGTCCTTCAGGTAGGCCACTATCAGCCTTTCAAATGACTTCATGACCACAGATGTTAGGGCAAATGGTCTGTAGTCATTAAGTGATTTTAGTTTTTTTTTGGAATAGGGATTGTGGAATGTTTAAAGCATGAAGGGACTTCACATAGTTCCAGTGATCTGTTGAAGATCTGTGTGAAGATGGGAGCCAGCTGGTCAGCACAGGATTTCAGACACGCTGGTGTAACGCCGTCTGGACCTGGAGCTTTCCTTCTCTTTTTTTTTCAGGAAGATCTCGAGAACATATTTTTCACAGGCCTGGAGTACAGGGCGGTGTGGTTGTCAGAGGTGATAATGGTGGTCTGGAAAGATGATCAGGACAGGAGTGTGGTGTGAGACTGGGAGTTTCAAATCTACAATAGAATTCATTCAGGTCATCATCCAGTTGTTGATTGCTTACAGAGTTAGGGGATGGCGTCTTGTAATTAGTGATTGTTTTCAGGCCTTTCCACACTGAAGCAGGGTCGTTTGCAGAAAACTGATTTTCCAGCTTTTAGAGTAGCTTCTCTTAGCCACTCTGATGGCCCTTGTTAGTGTGTTCCTGGCCTGGTTGTACAAGATGCTGTCCCCACTTCTGTAGGCATCCTCTTTGGCCTGACGAAGCTGTCTGAGTTTTGCTGTAAACCATGGTTTGTCATTATTATATGTTAAAAATGTCTTGGTAGGAATGCACACATCTTCACAGAAACTGATGTAGGATGTTACCGAATCTGTGAGCTTGTTCAGATTGGTGGCAGCAGCTTCAAAAACACTCCAATCAGTGCAGTCGAAACAGGCCTGTAATTCCTGCTCTGCTTCACTGGTTCATCTTTTTACAGTCCTTACTACAGGCTTAGCAGATTTAGAAGTTTTTGCCTATAGGTCGGGAGAAGATGAACCAGGCAGTGGTCAGAAAGTCCTAAAGCTGCTCTGGGGACGAAGTGATATACATCCTTTATTGTGGTGTAGCAGTGATCTAAAATATTTTTGTCTCTGGTGGGGCATGTACTGTGCTGTTTGTATTTAGGCAGTTCACGTTTGAGGTTTGCTTTGTTATATGGTTACAGTTGATAAATGGGAATGTCTATCTATAATGTTTATGTTTCTTTTAGGAAATGTGCTCTTGGAAGAAGGAAAAGGAGGGCTGTCAGAGCAAAATTAAAAAGAGTTGCAGGAACTACAGGATTAGTTGAGGAAAGTCAAACAGCGAGCAGAAAAATACAGAAAGCGCCTCCAACGGTTGAAAAAACGACAATCCATCTCCAAGATCCAAAGTCAACAAGTTGGTTCAGCAAATCTCAGGAACATCTCTAAGGAGAACCCTGTTGTTCCATAAGGCAGTAGCTGAGGAAGTACGTACCAAGTATGCACAATCAAAGAGAGAGAGAGAGAGTGACAGACAAGTAATTGCAGGAATAGTTGCCAGAAAAATCCTGAAGAAGTACAGGCTGCAGCGATTGGCAGAGGAGGTTTTTGGATTTTCAAGAAGGAGGTGGACAAAACTAGCAAATGAAAATGTCTGCAGGACCAGAGGAAGAAGTGCAATGGTATTGCTGCCACACTGAGATCCATGGTCAGATTATTCTTTTTACGTGATGATGTCAGCAGGATTACAACTGGAAAAAAGCTGAGAAAGATAGATTTCAAAAGTTGTTTAAATCAATATAAGGCACGTCTTATCTGAAATTAAATGAGAATACAATGTGAATGTGACTTTCTTTACTTAAGGTTAAAAAATGTATTAAGAAATACAGTATTTTAAAATATACTTTTTTCAGGTTCCTGAGTATTTGTAACAGGGTTGTGCCAAGCAGAGCACACAACAAATAAAATGTCATAAAAAGTGTACCTTTGATGTTTGAGCTAGACGAATCAAATAATTTGACAGTTTATTACTTGTTTTTCTTTAATACATACCCAAAAATGAAAAAATAAAGGTTCGATTTTTCAAATGTTCTGGTGTCTAAATTGTCCTCTAATTCTGGAATGTCTCACATGTTGTAATCATACATACTTGTAATGATTCCTTGGCTCATTGTTTCTCTCCAGGTTTATTCCTGAGTACCACTGTAAAAAGGCAGTAAACAGTAATTTAGAAACTTTCTTTAGAATTGTCAAGCAACAACAACAACTCTGGTAGTAAAGTGACATTCACACAGCAATGACTAACAAAAATATCTCAACTCAACCCATTCCTAACATTAACAGCATTTTCTTAACAACTTTTATGAAATTTTAAGGTTAGCCCAAAGGGAAATTAAGTATAATTAAAAATCCTAACTATTTGATTAACTTTTTAGTACCTGATCAGCAGAAATAATGATAATAGTAAATAACTTTTAACATGCAATATTTGATCAATTCTAAAAAATTTTTTAAAAAGTTACATTCAAGGCCATGATAACTTCTGGGATTTTGGGATGACAACACTGTTGAAATTAGCAGTTTTTATACCACCTGTACAAATTTTCGCATCTACTGTGAACCTCAAATCATATACCAAGTAAATCAAATCCGTGTTTATAGATTTTATACACAAAAACTATCCGCTTCCTCATATTTTAAACATAAGCCACCGAGGCCTCAGAGTGGCTCAGTGGTAAATTGCTCACCCTATTATCTGGAGATCGCGAGTTTGATGATGTTGTAACCTCTCACAACTAGAGGCATCTAGAGGGAGCTGATTGGCCGAGCTCTCTCAGAGGGGAGAGATGAGAGGTACTTAGAGCTCACTACGTTTTGAGTTCGTATGAACTAACAAAAATGGTAATAAGATACAGAAGAAAACCACGGGAGTTCCCACTCAACCGCTGCACGAACTCTAAACAGGCCTATCGCCCGGCTTACACACGAGCACAACAGCGAACTCGCCTCGGCAATAACAATGTTCGGACTAATTAAGAGAAACTGAGATTCTAGAGGCAATATCCTGCAGCATGTATGCAAATAACCAATTAAACATAACTTTTTAATGTTGTATTAAAAAGTTTTTTATTATTATTTTTTTAGCACGTGCCTCACCGCTACTCCTCTCTACTCCAGTCTCTCTCTCTCTCTCTCTCTCTCTCTCTCACCATCACTCACACGCACACATACACACGGCCAGAAAATGCCGGCGCCCTTGTAAAATTTCAAAATAAAAGCCACTACAAAATAGAACTCGTAGATCCTCTACACATGGAGTTTGGATGTTCTCCCCATGCTTGATAGGTTTCCTCCTGGTACTCCGGTTTCCTCCCACAGTCCAAAGACATGTAGGTTAGGTTAATTGGCATTCCCAAATTGGCCGTAGTGTGTGAATAAGTGTTTGTATGCGTGTGTGCCCTGTGATGGATTGGCACCCTGGTCTATCCCGCCTTGTGCTCCAAGTGTCCTGGGATGGGGCCAGAGCATACCATTTCATCGGACATTGCCTTTGTTAATTTAAACACCTCTGTCAAGTTATTGTTGTTAACCACTGACTGACGAAGACATATATAATTAGCTCTAGCATGTACAACTATCTTAGAGAACCTATGCTGTCCTAAAGCCCTAAGATTACATGTTATGTCCGGTGCCCTGGCTCCCAATGAATAATAAATAATAATAATGAACCTCTATATATTCTGAACTTTACACACTGAACGAGCTGAATATTAGACATAACGTACCCTGAGTCTGAGTTTTGATTGTTTGGAGTTGGATTCCGCTTGTTTTTCTTAGATTAAGAAATATGCGCATTCTCCGAAAAGCGGAAAAGAGGCAAAAGTCCAGTAGTATTAAAACATAAAAAATAGTTATTATTATTATTATTTTGTATAAATATATAAAAAGCAGTATAATTTAAACGCTGATATAAATGAGGAATTTTCACAGTATGTATGAATGTGGCAGTGTCATTTAGCAGGGAGAAAAGTGATGGACTTGACACTACACTTTCAGTTGTGTCTACCAACATAAGATTGAGTATATGTGCATGATACCAAACATGAGTTTGTGCTGATGCTTCTTGTTCGACAAATGTAGAAAGTCCCTTGTACTGCCCTTGAATGTTTGCAGCCTCATCTGTTGAGTTGCCAATGCATTTTTTTAAGTCAATGCCAAATTTTTCAAAACTTTCTTTAGCAAAACAACAGGATTTCCTCCAGAAGAGGACTCTTACTCAATGACTGCAATTAGTTTCTCTTAGATGATTTCGGTCACATATCTTACACAATGACACACAGACATATCTTGTGTTGTATTAATTTGTACTCAATACATTCCAGAATGCTTAACTTCTTCAGCAATGCTTTGTTGGATTGTTAACTGTTAAATTGGACAAGAAAGTCAAAAGGTAATCACTTTCTTTATGTCCACTTTCATTCATATTTTTACTCTTTTCAATGCATTCACTGACATGACGAGCATCATACTTTCTAAAATAAAGTTTTCTAGGGAATAAGCACTTTCAGTTTATCACCATAATAACCAAGGCCATGCTTACCTTGACCTTGATTATCTTCTTACTTACTTAGTCTTTATGTGCTGATATCTGTTTTTTTACAGCTAAAGACGCTAGTGATGCTAATGCTAGTGGCGATAATGACTGCAGACAGAAAGTCACTGCCAGCACTGGAAGCGCGTTCATCATTTCCGAGCATGATATGAGGAGAGCCTTCAGGAGAGTGGTCACCAGGAAAGCAGCAGGACCAGACGGCATCTCAGGTAGAGTCCTCAGAGCCTGCGCAGACCAGCTAGCATCTGTGTTCACAGAGATATTCAACCTCTCCTTATCTCAGTCGGTGATCCCCACAAGCTTCAAAGAGTCCATCATTGTTCCTGTTCCGAAGAAACCCCATCCTGCTTCCCTCAATGACTATCGACCTGCAGCCCTTACACCTCAGTTGTGATGAAGTGCTTTGAGCGGCTGGTCAGAGACTTCATCTTTTCAACACATTGGATCCATTTCAGTTTGCACACCGTCCGAACCGCTCTACAGACGATGCCATCGCTCATCTCCTCCACACATCACTCACTCACCTGGACACTAGAAGGGGGAATTATGTTAAAATGCTCTTCATCGACTACAGCTCAGCATTTAATACCATAATTCCCTCCACACTCACCACTAAGCTGGAGCACCTGGGACTCAGCTCATCTCTGTGCCAGTGGATCTCCAATTTCCTAACTGGGAGGTCACAGGCAGTAAGGATGGGTGGACACGTCTACTCCTGCACCATAGAGAGCATCCTGATGGGAAACATCACAACCTGGTTCGGGAACAGCACCATGCAGGACAGACGAGCCCTACAGAGGGTGGTGCGATCAGCTGAGCGCATCATCCGAACTGAGCTCCCTGACCTGCACTCAATCTACAGCAAGCGGTGCTGAACAATGGCCAGGAAGATCGTGAAGGACCTCAGCCACCCCAGCAATGGCCTGTTCTCTCTGTTGCGGTCTGGAAAGCGCTTCCGCTCCCTCAAGGCCAGTACAGAGAGACTGAGGAGGAGCTTCTTCCCGCAGGCGATACGGTCTCTCAACCAGATCAATACACAGGACTAAAACACCTTTATTTTTGCACACCTCATAGAATGGACACTCATGGCAATTGCACATTTGCACATATATGCACATTTGCACACTTCCAGGACATTTTCACATTTCCCTCTATTCTCATTTCATTAAAATTACTACAATATGTGTACAGACATGAGTTTTTATAAGTTGTTATATTTATATTTATTTTATATTTCCTATATATTTTTGAAAATGTTATATCTTGCATCTTGTTTTATAGCTTAACTTACTCTATTTTCATTCTATTTCACTACTTATTTCCTTATTTCTTGTAAATTGTTATTAAGGTCTCAAACTGACTATTATTTTTACTTCACAATTTATTTCCTCTTTCTTGTAACCGTTTTAAGGTCATGGGCGGTCGTATAAGCATTTCACTGCATATCGTACTGTGTATGACTGTGTATGTGACAAATAAAATGTGAATTTGAACTAGGTGCATAAACAAGCTTCAGTTAGTCCAGAATGCAGCAGCGAGAGTCCTCCAGAAGATACGAGCACATCACCCCTATCTTATCCACACTGCTTTGGCTCCCTGTGAAATTTTGCATAGATTTTAAAATACTATATTGACGTATAAAGCATTAAATGGTCTCGCGCCGCAGTATCTACTGTAAGTGAACTGCTAGCGTCTTACGATCCTCCACGCCTACTTCGATCAAAGGATGCAGGCTGCTTGTCAGTACCATGAAAACTACAGCGGGGGCAGAACTTTTTCTTACAAAGCCCCAAAGTTATGGAATAGTCTTCCAAATAATGTTCAGGACTCAGACACAGTCTCAGTGTTTAAGTCTAGGCTAAAAACCTATTTATTTAGCCAAGCATTTTTGTAAATAAATTTGCCTTAGATAAAGGAGCAGATCTGGGGGACTCATGGACGTAGAGTATTATGCTGTCTTCCCCACTCTCATTGATCAATCAGGTTTGTCAACGGTGAAGTGATTGGTTGATTTACATCTCAGGGAGCCCTCATGTCTGTGTTTCCTTCTGGCTCTCCATTTTAGTTATGCTGTCATAGTTAGTCCTGCTGGAGTCCCTGCTTGCACTCTGCACTAAAGATACATTCACATTATACATTGTTTGACTGTGACCATGCCTAACTGCCATCTCTCCTTCTCTTCTCCCCTCTCTCTGTATACCCGTTTTCTGTCGAGCTATGTTGCTCCTGAGCTGCCAGTGATCCAGACCCCCTCTGCACCCTGGAGCTGTCTGACTCGTCCTGGAGTCCTGCTTCTGGTTGGAGATCTTATCGCATGGATGCCCCGTGTGGTCTGCCTGGAATGCGTGTGGTGACCAGGAAGACGGTCTTGTCCTCAGCTGATGCAGATAGCTGTTCTCTGAGGACTTGTGACTTCAGTTGCTCGATAATTCAGGACTTGAGTTTCCTACAGTCTACCTGACTTTACCTTGATTACATAACCTGTTGTACTGAACTTCCAATCTCACACAGTATGATATAGATCAATCCCTGCTATCCGTTTTACCCAAATGAGGATGGGTTCCCTGCTGAGTCTGGTTCCTCTCCTTTCTTCCTATTACCATCTCAGGGAGGTTTTCCTTGCCACTGTCACCATCGTCCTCAGCTTGCTCATCAGGGACAGTCTTATCATTTTGATTCATACACGTTCATATCTCATACAGACTTATATAATTCTCTTGATTGTGTTAAGCTGCTTTGCGACAATGTCAATTGTTAAAAGCGCTATACAAATAAAAATTGAATTGAATCATGGCATTCATTTTTGTCTTATTGATAGTTTTAGTTTATAGTCTTGGTGAGTGGTCTTGGTTTTATAATGTAGTGAGTTATAAGTGTTTTTTTTATTTTATTATTATTTTACAACAGTTAATTCCAGTCAAGCAATCTAATTGTGTTATTCCATGAGTGGTGACAATAAAAGTAACATCATTGTGACGTTTAACTATGTGCATCACTCCACATCCCAGGTGTCCTACAATCGTTCAGTTGCATTGTGAATGAAAGTAGGTCAGTACGGTCAGCCACACTGCGGAACGAGCAACCTTCCGAAAAACCACATTCAAAACCAGCCACAGAAGCATTTTCAGCAAGAAAACACTTAAAAATCTCTTTGACCTTAATAATTGCTTCTAAATTTTTCAAAACAATTATTTTAATTGACTATGAATTGTTTATTTATGGCTACAAAGCTAACTAGCTCCTAACACAAAGCTGAATTCCAAATCACTCTCCAACCCCGGATCAAGGGCACTACTTGTGTGGAACAAGGGATCGTACACCCTAACACACTAGCTTTACATTTAAAGTTATTTGGGATTTAACCATGGAACCCAGAAGTTAACAGAACAGATATTCTAAAGTGGAATAAGTTGCCATATAAAATGAAACTTAAGTGATTACAGGACTGGCCTACCACCTGCATGGTTATTCTACTCATGTTTTGGCCACATATTACCGGTAAGAATTAAAAACTACTTTAACTAATTAAACAGGTAGAATCAGGCATGGAATCAGTGTGGTTGGAATGAATGCCTGCTCCCAACCGGCCCTTTCTGGATAAGGTTTGACACCTGTGTTATCAGGCAGTATACTTGTCAACTGTTCAAAATAACTTTCTTTGTAAAGGCATGCCACTCCCCAAGCCTAGGTAGGTGTTTAGGTACACCTAGGTAGCGTCTTTATTGCTACTCATCCTATCACAAGTCAATATCATTTCAAACCACTTGTTGCACTCCTACCCACATTCTTAAACCATTTTTGCAGTCTGGTAAGGCGCATTAATCTGCTAAAAGAGTCCACTGCCATCAGGGAATATCGTTTCCATGAAGGATGTAAAAGAAAATGGGATTCATCAGACGACGTTACCTTTTTCCATTGCTCTGTGCTCCAGTTCTAATACTCACATGATCATTATAGATGCTCCCCACCTGCATCAATGAGTCTTGGCCCCGTCACAAGTTACCATTTTTCCTTCCTTGGACCAATGTTGTATATCCTGACCACTGCAGATCAGGAATATCCCATGAGAACTGCAGGGTTGGAGTTGATCTGACCTAGTCATCTAAGCCAACACAATTTGGCCCTTGTCAAAATCATGCAAATCTTTACACTTCAACTTCAAGGACAAAATGTTTGCTGCTTAATACATCACTCCCACTCTCAGGTGCCACTGTATAAAGAAAATCAATGTTATTGACAACCTGTCAGTGGTCATAATGTAAAGGCCGATCGACCTGTAACATATATGAAAGGTAGACATTAAATAATGTAACTAACCATTTATTTACTTTTTAGATAATGTATTTTCTTGAACAGTTTATCCTGTTTTACAATCTAAAGAAAAAGTTACACCATGTTGCCCTTTTACATACCATTACCAAATCTAATTTCTACTCACTTGATCATGACCAAATAAATGATTTTTTTTTTCTTATACTCAGGCAAGAAATGGAAACTCACTTCATTAACAATAATAACTAAGAATGGAAGGATATTTGTTAGGCAATCAAACATTTATGAGCAACATAATTGTATAAGTACCTGCATTGTGGAAAACATCATGTATTGTACCGGTCCCCAAAACACCACACCCTTGTGCCCTGAATGACTACAGGCCTATTGCTTTGACATCGCACATTATGAAGGTGTTTGAGAGACTGATCCTGGATACACTTTGTCCCCTGGTGAAGTCATCTCTGGACCCTCTTCAGTTTGCCTATCAGCCTTTCATGGGAGTAGATGATGCCATAATACACCTGCTCCATCTAACCTACTCTCACCTCATCAAGCCCGGGGCCACTGTAAGAATGGCGTTCTTTGACTTCTCCAGTGCCTTCAACACCATCCAACCTGCAGTACTGGGGGAGAAACTTATGAACATAAACATTGACACCCGCTTAGTTTCCTGGATTATGGACTATCTGACCTGCCGTCCCCAGTATGCCCGTCTACAAAACTGTTTGTTCGAGACTGTGCTGCAACACCGGAGCTCCCCAGGGGACTGTACTGTCTCCGTTTCTTTTCACCCTCTATACATCTGAATTTAGATATAACTCAGAGTTATGCCATCTACAGAAGTTCTCTGACGATTCTGTGATTGTTGGATGTATAAAGGATGGCGACACCTCTGAGTACCTGTCTGTAGTAGACAACTTCGTTTCCTGGTGTGAGCGTAATCACCTACAACTCAACATCAGGAAAACAAAGGAGATGGTGGTTGACTTTAGGAAAAGCAAGACCCCTGTGACTCCTATATCTGTCAAGGGGGAGACAGTGGATATGGTCTCGGAATACAAATATCTGGGAGTTCATCTTGATAAACTCGACTGGTCACTCAACACAACAGCACTGTACAAGAAAGGACAGAGCCAGTTGTACTTTCTTTGAAGGCTCAGGTCTTTCAACGTTTGTAACACCATTCTACGGATGCTTTATGAAACTGTTGTGGCGAGTGTCATCTTTTACACAGTGGTCTGTTGGGGCTGTAATGTAAAGGTATTGGACAAGAACAGACTGGACAAATTAATTAAAAAGGCTGAATCGGTGCTAGGCATGGAGCTCGACTCTGTGGATGTAGTAGATGTGGATGTGGAGAATTCTGGCCAAAGTACAATCCATTTTGAACAATCCTTCTCACCCGCTATACAGTGTTTTCGCTGACCAGAGGAGCAATTTCAGCCAGAGACTGATTACCATCAAGTGTTCCACAGAGCGTCACAGAAGATCTTTCCTCACAACGGCAATAAAATTATACAACTCTTTTCTGTAACCCATACACTATGTGGGTATTCACTGTCAGTGACAGTAACATAATAGGACAATAATACTTACCTGTATTAATTATATGGCAATTGTAGTATCATATACTACATATACTATCATATCGCAATAAATTATGTAATACAATATTACATATTATAATAATACAAGATTACATATATTTATATATATATATACTAGTTTATTGTGCAATATTTACAAATGCCCTTGTATTAATGTAGTGTGCAAGATTGTACTTACTGTTTGAGGACACTTTATATTTTTTACTTTACTTGATAGCAAGGGTGAGCAACTGTAACCAGGAATAAGCAATTTCCCCTTGGGGATTAATAAAGTTCTTTAAATCTTGAATAAAATACAATCAATTGTTTGGTCATAGTCATTTTTAAAGTATGAGTGAATTCTGCATAATGTGTGAGTCCACAGTGCTAACCACTGCACGACCATGCTGCCCCCAAAAATGCACATGACCTTTTTTTTTTTTTTTTTTAAGTTTAATTTAAACATCTCCATAGCATTGACAAAGATCTTCGGCATTAGACTATAACAATCTGTATTTTGTAATATCTAGCAAAAGATGTTTCTACATACACTATCCAACTTTCGAACAATGGAGTAATGCTTTCACAGCAATGTTGTATTCATGCACGTTTGGATCCAAACTGATAATTCGTAGGCAATTTATGCTAGTTATGCTATATGACTATATTGGAAGCCCATAACTTGCCAATTCTTTACTCTGAAAAAAGATTTTAGTCCACTATTAAACACATTATATCTGTTTAACAGCTTAATTTACTTTTTGTAAGCTTCGCTTTGCACACGTTTAAAAATAATTAAAACTACGCAAAAATACATTTGTTGGATACCCTAACAGCTATTATAAGTAAGCTTCAAATAAGTAGGAATAGTTTGGAGTGTACTGATCATAGACAATGGTGAATATTCCTTTAAACTTGTAAATGATGTAAATTGATGTCATGAATTAATACATATTTTACACCATAATCACATGAACACACAAAAATTATATGACATAATCTGGATAAAAGAGAAGAGATAAAAGCTCTTTAGTTAAAAATGGAGAGATGAAGTAACCTTCCTATTTTGCATATTCCAGTGCTTATAAAAACATAAAAAGGGACAGAAAAAAAAGTACAGTTGAACCTCAGATTGTGAGTAATCTGGTTTGCACAGAGTGTGTGGGTGGGTGGATGTATGTATGTGTGTCCTATACAGCAGCCCCCTTCGCCCCCTTCCTCCTCTCTCACTGCAGCTAGGATTCTTTTTTTTATTTTTTTTTAGTAAAGTGGGTTTATTGTTTACCTATCCACTAGATGGCAGTAGTGAGTAAGGGTAAGTATTTGCATGTTCAAAAAAAGCGGAGAACAAGCAGCTGAATGCGGGAAGCAGAGAGCATGTGTGTCATTAGTTTTTGCCTCAACTGTTTCATGCCTTTCTGTTGTTGTCACTAAAGGCATAAGTTTCATAATCGTCTCTGCGTTACAACATTTAATTTGTTTTATTTTTACTTTATATTTTGTATTCATTATTTTTGTTTGAATACTTTTTGGTTGTGGAAACACTTTCTTATGAATAACCATTTATTTATAAATGGTTATTTATAAATGGGGGGTTATTTATAATGGGGTTATTTAAATGGGGGGGGGGGGGGGATTTGCTTTGATAGATAAGTGTTTTGATATACAAGCATGCTTCCGGAACTAATTATGCTCACAATCAAAGGTTCCACTGTATTAGCTTCCCCATGACCTTTAAATTGACCATATGTTAGGGGAGACCACCTAGGCTCACTAATTAAATTGGGAAGAATGAAACTTTTAAATAACCAATTAGTTCAAATAATATTCAAGAACTTATTTCAGATTCTTGAGTTGGTGGTTTGTGGAGTTTATCTTGCCCTCCATAGAGTCCACTTTATTAAGCAGAGAGTCCAGTGAGACATCTTGATCATCAATCTCTGCTTGCAACCCCAGGCCCAAATTCTTCAGTCGACTCAGACCCATAGACATCTCATCTTCTCTCACACACACACACACGCGCACACACACACACACACACACACACACACACACACACACACACACACACACACACACACACACACACATATGAGTGAAAAAATAGACAGCTTCTTAAATGAAAAAAAAAATGTTAATTCTTTTCTCACCTAAGTTAGAGTCCAGATGCTGATGGGCAGCCTTCAAGTGTCTATTCTTTCCATTTTGAGATGCTTTATCATCAAAGGAAACTTCAAACCCTATTTGACCAAACATATGTCTGCTTTATCATGAACAAATAATGGGGTTTTAGGTTTTGTAAATGATTATTTTTTTTACCAACTTTGATGTATATTTACAGATAAAATGTAAGGATTTATTAAACAACAAACTTTCCAAAAAGAGAATTACAGACACAGAGATTGTTAAGCACATATACACGTGGCCATTAAGAATGCGTGTCTCGAGGAAAAGGATTTAATGTGCTGCCGCGGCATTGCGTGGTGTCTCTGTACTGCTGTGAATTTATTATTATTATTACCTTTTATTTTGCTATGAATATTAATTTTAATTAATTTGCTATGAATATTTTTCTGTTTGTTCCACTGCCAATTTTCATTCCTTGAAATAATTCAGAGACCTTCATTCATGATAGGTGTGAAGTTATCACTTGCACTGGTGGTGAATTGGGGGTTTTAACACAATTTAACAAGACCGAGCTGCCGTCCGTGCTTAAAGTGTATTTCCCCAGCAAAACATTAAATAAATAAAAATATCAAATGTTTTAGTTAAATCCAACGAACACAAAAATACAACAAAATGTTGATCTCAAAGCTTTTACTTTTTATTGTTCATATTTTTTTTGTGACATTACACTGCAATTTTAGCTATTTCAGTGTGTCCACACTGATTATTTAAAGCACTTCAAAAAAGGTTTGAGTTTAATCAAATAACAAAAACAAAAAACATCCGACAAATATATAATCTAAAAGCTTTTATTTTTTTGGGTCAGAAACACAGTTTTTAGTTACATTCCAGTGTAATTTTTAACCACAACTGGAAGAACTTTAAACAATCTATTTATGTATTTATTACATGACTCTTCTGTAAGTATCTCAAACCAGAATTTATTAATGGCAGCAATTAAATCTGACTTTCGTAGTTGGCTTTGCTTCTTGTCGAATATAATCTTTCAGAGCATGCCGCACCATCTCAATGGGATTGATGGAATTGATGGGATGGCAAAGGTGAGGAATCTTTTCTCAACTTTGTCATCTTTTCTCTGTCCCATTGCCAGTTTTCATTCTTTGAATTTGTTCAGTGACCTTCATTCATGATAGATGTGTTAAATTATCAAACGTGTTTCGCTGGTGGCAAATGTGCAGTTTTAAGATGAATTAACAAGACAGAGCAGATGTTTCTGCCTAAAATGTATTTCTCCAGAAAAACAGAAAACAGATAAAAACTCAAATGTTTAATGGTATTTTTCCCCCCATCTGAGCGTGCTGTCGCATTGGATAAGTCGGCCTTTATTTAGCGAGTAGCCTATATATTTGTGTTTGTTGCAATTCTGGGGGAGTATGTCGGGGACAGTATTTTTTTATTGATAAATCTGCTCATATCTCCGCATGCATTTATCAGCCTTTTAATCAAACACTTGCATAATTAACACTATCAGATTTATTATGAATTTTAAAGCACAACTTATTAATTCCTTCCACGCGGCATCTAGCGGATATTTTATGAAGCACAACATTTATTTAAATTCTAAAATAGTGCTTATGGGATTTAGCAGCACTCCGCAAGACAAATTGCAGTTTTCCGCAGGAAAAAACGTGCATTCTTAATGGCCATATCGGTACTTTAAAAGACTTAATATAGCTAAAATCCGCTATTATGTCTGTGATTGCACATCAAATAAATCATACAGCCACCTGAAAAACACTTACCAGATGTGTCTAGTTTCCTGAGGTTAGGATGGCTCGCCTCATATTTACCTTCATGTTCCTTGCTTTCTGTCAGAGAATTCTGCAATCTAACATTTAGTCCACAGTGTACAAAAAAAATTACATGCAGAAAAAGACACAAAGCTATTTAGCAAGTCTAAAAATGGATTTGGTCAATTATTTAGAATTATTTAGTCAGTCAATTAAAATTTTATACTCAAGGTGTCAGGAGATAACTTGAGCAACAGTTCTACTGCAGTTGCGTTTACCCTTTAGTCTTCTTACTCTTTAGAGTTCAATATTAACTCTTACAGATCTGGCTATTAAAAACGCACGTTTCTTGAAAAGGGATCTTACGCGCTTTCGCGGCAGCTCGCGGGAAGCTGTGAAAATGCCGTTCATTACCTGTAGGGGGCAGTCGTGTTTCAATCTGAAGTATTGTGTGTCTACTGAAGCCAAACATGCGTTCTCTCTCTAACCCTAACCTATGCGCCCATTGATAACAAGCGACAGAGCTCATACATGTCGAGCTCAAACTTTAAATACTGATATGTATTTATTCTCCACTTTATTCTCAATGATGATTCTTCTTTGACTGCGCTTTCTCCATTCAGTATTATTATCATTAGTAGTAGTAGTGAAAATTACCGCTGATTAACTATCTCTACAGTAGTTATAACAGCAGATTAATTTCACTTGGGCTATTTCTAACAGGCAATCTACTAAATAATAATAAATAGATAAAATATCTCAGCACTTTAAATTTTAACCCAGCAGTTTTAAGAGTGTAACATAAAAAATATTCCATTCGTAAAATAGCATAGGTGAAATCATAGATTGTAAAAACAATACAACAAAGTTTATGGTAAATAAATTCTCAGACTACCTATTTACAGTACATGGAATTTTACGTGGTTGTCACTGAACGATTTACCCTGACAAAGAGCAATATAAGAATAGTGCCAGCTGGCACACCTTAAAAAATAATTCAGCATCTATTTAGAGTCTAAAAATTTTTTTCTAAACATGTGCTACTGTTGTTTACTTACAATATTTGTTAAATCTTTTTTTTATTTAAATGAGGCTTGGGCTCCGGGATGTTGAGCCTACTGTATTTCCTCCTGTACGTAGTCTAATCAGAGCTCTACTGCCCATTCGAGTGTAATTCATAAATTATGTTTATATTAATGAAATGAGATGCCCTAAATCGTGCTTTAAAATTAATCTACAATTCATTTCAAACCCGCGGCTCGCAGTTTCACTTTACAAAGGGCAGCGTTTTGATCAAAAGGTGATAAACGCATGCGATTTATCGATTAAAATGCAGACATACTGCATTGATGGATGGATGTTGTTGATAAATATTTAAAATGATAATTAAATAAATAGCTGTCCATCTTTTTTGTGTTTATCTTTTCGGTTTATTATACACTTCTGCACCACTTGTATAATAAATATAATAAATAGTTTTAAATGGTAGTAAAGGTACCATTTGGTCATGTACCAATCTGCACCAAACTGAATCTCTCTGAGTAAGTAAGCATAATAATAAATAATGAATCATTATATTGTCACCCCATGGGTGAACATGACCAAATTACTGCATAAACACTGGAACACGAGGATTTAATAATTTAATTAAACAACATTTTAATATGCGTAAAGGTGCATGGGCATCAACTCGCACGTTCTGTAATATTCCATTGTCATTCATATTGCCGCTGTTTTAGAGCCCTTTACTAAAGCATTCGCTAGTTATCACGTTGATATACAGGTCAATCGTGAATTACACTCAAAGTATCAACTCCAACTATGAAGTCTGATTTCATTTGCTGGGGAAATAAAATTTGGGCAGAGACGTCCGCACTGTCTTGTTAATTCATCTAAAACCCCCTACAGTATTTGCCAACAGCGCACCCAGTTTGATAATTTCACACATATCTTAAATGAAAGGTGAGAAGAGATTCAGCAGAATCTTCTGACACCGTGCTTGCTCTGAAGGACTATATTCGACAAGTATATAAAGAATAAGAAGGGATCTCGCGGCATTGCGCGTGCCAAATTACGGGATCTCGTTGGAAAAAGCGTGCATTCTTAATGGCCAGATCTGTAGCATCACTTGTCAGTGAATTACATGAATATTATTATTATTATATGAATTAAAAATACTTAATACCTTTTCTAACATCTCTAACTTTGCTTGACAACAATGACCAAATGTCAGTACCTTTT
>JAAGKR010007870.1:16724-34241 GCA_011419295.1 Clarias macrocephalus | reverse complement strand
ACTCTTAATGCCAACTTAAACATTAATGTCATCTTAGTGTACTCTTAATGCCAACTTAAACATTAATGTCATCTTAGTGTACTCTTAATGCCAACTTAAACATTAATGCTATCTTAGTGTACTCTTAATGCCAACTTAAACATTAAAGTCATCTTAGTGTACTCTTAATGCCAACTTAAACATTAATGTCATCTTAGTGTACCCCTAATGCCAGCTTAAAAATTAATGTCATCTTAGTGTACTCTTAATGCCAACTTAAACATTAATGTCATCTTAGTGTACTCTTAATGCCAACTTAAACATTAATTTCATCTTAGTGTACTCTTAATGCCAACTTAAACATTAAAGTCATCTTAGTGTACTCTTAATGCCAACTTAAACATTAATGTCATCTTAGTGTACACCTAATGCCAGCTTAAAAATTAATGTCATCTTAGTGTACTCTTAATGCCAACTTAAACATTAATGTCATCTTAGTGTACTCTTAATGCCAACTTAAACATTAATTTCATCTTAGTGTACTCTTAATGCCAACTTAAACATTAAAGTCATCTTAGTGTACTCTTAATGCCAACTTAAACATTAATGTCATCTTAGTGTACCCCTAATGCCAGCTTAAAAATTAATGTCATCTTAGTGTACTCTTAATGCCAACTTAAACATTAATGTCATCTTAGTGTACTCTTAATGCCAACTTAAACATTAATTTCATCTTAGTGTACTCTTAATGCCAACTTAAACATTAAAGTCATCTTAGTGTACTCTTAATGCCAACTTAAACATTAATGTCATCTTAGTGTACCCCTAATGCCAGCTTAAAAATTAATGTCATCTTAGTGTACTCTTAATGCCAACTTAAACATTAATGTCATCTTAGTGTACTCTTAATGCCAACTTAAACATTAATTTCATCTTAGTGTACTCTTAATGCCAACTTAAACATTAAAGTCATCTTAGTGTACTCTTAATGCCAACTTAAACATTAATGTCATCTTAGTGTACCCCTAATGCCAGCTTAAAAATTAATGTCATCTTAGTGTACTCTTAATGCCAACTTAAACATTAATGTCATCTTAGTGTACTCTTAATGCCAACTTAAACATTAATTTCATCTTAGTGTACTCTTAATGCCAACTTAAACATTAATTTCATCTTAGTGTACTCTTAATGCCAACTTAAACATTAATGCTATCTTAGTGTACTCTTAATGCCAACTTAAACATTAATGTCTTTTACTGCCACTAATTGCTCTTACTAATGTACTCTTAATGCCAACTTAAACATTAATGCCAACTTGGTGTTTACATTTGGCACATTTCTATTTAATACAAAATCTCTTATGTAGGCTTTAAAGTCTTCTTTTTATCTTAACGTTTTGGTTAATTTAGTAGATTTTAGTGGACGGGAATTCAAACAGAGCAAGCTCGCCAGCTTCACGTAGCATCATAGGTCATGCAGGTCACATGATTTAAGTGATAAACTACAACAAAGTCATTTTGTTCATATTTAAATGATTCGCCATTGAAACAGGATCTTTTGTGTTCTGTATTTCTCTGAATTCCAAAGCGGGGAAATACAGTAATCTGCACGTTGACATTGTGTAGACTGAAACTGTAACGCAGACAGTACTTGCCCCCGAGCTGATTTACAGCTAAAAATTCCTTAAGCGCTAAAGATTACCTTCTGCTGGCAAACACTTCATAAAGAGGGCACCAGTTTCCAAATAGCTCACGGACTCACCAGGGAGAAAATAAAGGCAAGGCAGTATGTTGACTTGCTTTTAACCAGATTTTTGCTAACACACCGGATGTTTCCACCATGCTGCTTTAGCTGTACTGTATTACCCTCTCGCTAACATATAAGAGGATTGTAACAGCAGGTTTCTACAGTATGTGTGGTAGAGCAGATTGTAAAGGAATGTCTTCGTGATTTAGTGCAAGACCTCAGTGTGATTTGTAGAGGAAACTTTAAAGGCACCTGTTGAGCGAAATTAATTTTTATGTCATCTGTAGACATGTAAATGAGTTTCCAGCGGGTCTCCAGTTCCCTGATTTTTGTCTTTTTGTCTATTTGTGTACTGGCCATGGATTTAAACAAGCCAATTAGAATTTCTCTCTAATGTGACCTCATATAAGTAGATACCATCATATACTGTAAGTAGATACTCCCTGCTGTTATCTGGAGGGGTGTGGCTCAGAGGTAGCTCATTTACATAAACACAGAAACAGTGCAAAAAACTACAATAAAAAGGAAGTTTGAGGTATATTTGAGGTGCATTCTGACGATCACACCTTGGGGCAGCTCTGACCTATTAAAGAAATAGTCAAATGTGTGACCTTTAATAGCTGTGTTAGCATTTATCCACGCTGATGCCAATCTGTTGTATCTGTCATATGTTCTAAGTTGTCTTTGGTCCAGTGTTTTAACATGTGTTTCTCATTTTTCTGTTTCAGTTTGGTGTGTATGACAGGAGAGTCATCAGATGTAATAAAGAGCAAGGTGGAAGTCAGAGTGAATGGAACTGCAATAGGTTATTCGACAGAAATCTTCTCTTACGTGGTAAGTACAGTACTTCTTGTTTATTTCTCAGTATCTCTCACTCTCTCTATGTCAGTCTTTCTGTCTACATATATATCTATCCATAAATCCATCCATCCATCCATCCATCCATCCATCCATCCATCCACCCATCCATCCATCCCCCTCTCCCTGGTGTCCATGTCATCATCACTCTTTGTTGTTTCTCTCCACTTCCTCTCATCCATGTCTCAGGCCTTGCCAGACTCGTTCCATCTCTCTCTCTCTCTCTCTCTCTCTCTCTCTCAGCCTGTCTGTCTCTCTGCATGTGTTTAGCGCCGTGTGTGAGAGGCTCCAGTGTGTGTTGAATGCTAACAGATGCTGATTATATTCAGGCATGCTGGCATGTTGGAATCATCGTCCACGAAAAGAAATCAGTTCTCACCATTGTGTGCGTGCGTATGTGTGTGAGTGTGTGTGTGTGTGTGTGTGTGTGTGTGTGTGTGTGTGTGTGTGATAGAGGCAGTGACACACAGAGCTCTCCACTGATCTTGCTCTCTAAGCACTTTTGTCATTCTCTAAACCAAGCCAGCAAAAACAACGACCTCGAACCCCTTTTCCCACGTAACCTTAGGAATTTCCCTAACTGCCTTAAGAACGCTGATTCCAGATCAGTGCTGCTCCTGCAAGTCCTAGATAGAGTGGGTGAGTTTTGTCTGATCTGAGATCAGTTCGGTTGGAACGTGATGGTCAGAGGGGATTTCGCCGGCAGTGTAGTGTTGAAACATCTCGACTTTTTTTTTCTTTTCTTTTCTTTTCTGTTTTTTAATGTGGGCTGGTGGCTAAAGTGAATCATGTTATATTTCTCTGGCAGTGCAGGAAATGCGTGCGTGTGTGTGTGTGTGTGTGTGTGTGTGTGTGTGTGTGTGTGTGTGTGTGTGTGTGTGTGTGTGTGTGTGTGTTAATAGCCTCAAAAACACATGATCACCTAACTTGAACTCATGCTTAGCTCATCTTGTGATTACCCTCATTTTGATTATGAAATGTAAAGCGTATGCTCAGAGACAATGGAATGAGAGAGAGAGAGAGCGAGAGAAAGACTCAAGAAAAATAGGATGTGAGCCTCCACATCTCCTTCCTCAAATATTCAATGTTCTAACTGAGCTCGGGAAACATCTGCCCAACACACACATGCGCGCGCACACACACACACACGCACACACACACACACACACACGCACACACACACACACACACACACACACACACACACACACACACACACACTGTTTGAGACGTCTTAAATATTCCATTTGTTTTTGTATCCCCGACGTGACCCGTTCTTTCACATTCACACACAAATACACAAAGACAAAAGTCCACAAAGTCCCCTACTAAAGTCCTCGACCCCACTCAACCTCCCTCTCACAGGAAGTGACATCATTTGTCTATTTGGTCGTCCCTCATGTTTGTGTATATGAATTGGATCTGTTGAATGTGTGCATTGTTGAGCTGACCCTCTGAATCGTTGACGTTGTACGAGTGTGTATGTGTGTATTATTTGCACATCTGTCCCCTTGGCATGAGATCTCCATGGCTCATTGACTTTAAACGCTGGACCAGACCAGCAGGAACTATCAAGATCTGTCTTTTCTTTATTTGCTTCACGCGATGCCTTCATATACACACGCACACTGTACAGAGAGACAAACACACACGGTATACGTGCACAGGTTACAGGATTTCTCTTCTCTTCTTGTGGTCTCTGATCTTTGCCTTTACCATACTACGAGGGTTCGTCAAAAATGATCCACACTCTGGTTATATTAAAACTTCTCTTGGTCGTCTTATTAGCTCTTTCCGTTCTCCCCAGTTACTTCTGTGCAGTCCTGTGTTACATCAGTTCATTTGTAACTGAGCTAAACCCTGCGCTCCACTTGGTCTGAGGATGGACCAGGTGCCGGAAGAGCTTGAAAGAAACGTTTGGATACCTTCAAACCAAATTCTGAACGATGCTAGGCCCAAAGAAATGTGAAACTTTCTTAAAGAGCAAACGACAGGGTATGCAACGGAAACATCCTCGATCGCTGACCAAGAAGATGCTCAACTATAAGCAGAAACATGAAATGCATACAGTTTTCTGGGATTCTCAAGGGCCCGCATTGGAACGTTATCAGAACAAATGCTCCAACAATGAATCGTGTTCATTCCAGTGAGATGCTTATCGAAGAGCTGAAGCCTAAACTCCTGATTAAACGCAGAGGACTGCTATTAATCTTGCATGACGATGCACGTCTGCACACTCCTACCCACTTTCTGTCGCCACTCTCCGTTTTGATGCCTTTAAGCATCCTCCCTATAGTCTGGATCTTGCTCTGTCAGACTTTGACATGATTGGTGATGAAGAATGACTCCTGATGAAGAAGTAAAGACAGCGGTGCATGCTTGTCGACATGTCACAAAATGATGTACTTGTCTAAAAGCTACTTTGAATAAATTCTACAGTCAGAGTGCGGATACTTTTTCATATTTCATTATATCATTTACTTAAGGATTGTTCACAGGGTTTTTTTTATTTATTTTTTTATTTTTTAAACCAGCATTTGTTTAAAATAGGCGTGATTATCACAGACAGCCCCAGGATAGCGTCGAGCAGATGTAATTTGGGTGGTGGATCGTTCTCAGCCCAGCAGTGACTCTGACACTGTAGCGGCAGCATCGCCGGATTTATGAAACACCTCAGTATCACTGACAGTGAAACACCACCCTGATAATATCTGCTCAGCGGTGGTCTTACCAAGCTCACTGTTCACGACATACAGAGCTGACAAGCTGTCCCTATTAGCATATGGGACACAGTCAGCATATATGCATACAGTATGTATATAGTATGAAAACATTCATATTACAGTCGCATTATTGCGCAAGTTATTACCATAGAAAGAAAAATATGAAAATGAGTGAAAATTAATCAAGACATTTTGATCAATTAGGTACAGACGAATAGCTTTTTCGTTTTAATTAATGAAGTCAATAGCAGAGGTTAGTCATGGAAAGACGACACTGTAAAAGAGGAACACTGTCAGGAGCACCAATGTGTTCCCGATCGAAACATATGGCACCACAACAGCTCAAAAATGAAAGCAAATGGTGTGAACAGAATGTCTGGCTAGGATTCAAGAAATCCTCAGACAGACAGTGTTGATGGAACCGAATATAAATACATTATTCGAAAGGAACACACAGTGTGTTAAAAAAAACAACAACAACAACAACAACACAAATACAGATATAATTAAGAGATTCACTGTTGTTGTTTTTTTCCCATTGTGGCACTTGTGGGTGCGATTGGAGTCGTGCATCAAGAACGGGATTCTTGGAATTCAAGTCAGTTTTATTTATATACTGTAGCGCTTTTAACCATGGTCATTATCACAAAGCAGCCTTCCAGCATCAAAAAAAATCATGGAAAGGAGTTTGAAAAGTAGAGAAGTAGATATAAATCATACAGTAATTACCAGAGTATTACGAGGTGGCAAGGAAAAGCTCCCTGTGATGGCCATTGGACGAACCCTTGAGAGGAACCAGACTCAGCAGGGAACCCATCCTCATTTGGGTGAAACGGATAGCAGGGATTGATCTGCAGTCATACTGCGTGTTAGGAGACTACTGTAGGAGTTCAATTCCAGTCCTGAACTATTGAGCGACTTCAGTCACAAATCATCAGAGAGCAGCAGTCTCGGGAACAACTTCCGAGTCCAGGGCCACATTCGTGTTAAAGTGTAACCGTCCCCAGTCACCAAGCAGACCATATGGGCCTCCATGCGATGAGATCTCCAACCAGAAGCAGTGGCATCAGGATGAGTCAGACAGGTCGGGGGGTGGTGGAGTGGCTCTGGATCACTGGCGCTCCATGTTTAGAGAGAGGGAAAGAGAACAGCTGACATTTACATAATGTAGAAGGTGAATGTATATATTTAGTGAAGAGTGCAAGGAGTAGCTATGACCGCATAACTAAAAGGGATCTCACAGGATGCAACAATCACGTTGTGCTGTATTTGTGCTTACACCCTACAGGAGCCCAGGCTGGACGATTTAAATCCCATACGCGGCCCGATCGCGGGCGGAACCCGACTCACCATCAGAGGGACGTTTCTGAATGCCGGATCGGATGTTAAAGTAAAGGTGAACTCCACTCAGGCCTGTGAAATCGACAGGTGAGCAGGGCTTTCGGATTTAAAAAAAAAAAAGGAGTAAATAACCTGTTAAAGGAAGGATGTGAAATTTAAACACTGAGCAGAAATAAACTTGCTAATATCATCTCAAATACCATCTTGTATGCAATGAGAGAATATTACATTTTAAAAAATAATAGAAATAGAAATACTTAACCCCGGAGACGTTATAAGAAGAGATTAAAGATGAATCCTGTAATTAATACTTAACAAATTTAAGATTTATTTTCCCCAGATTTAAAGGTAGCATCACATATGTAGATAAAAAATCCAAGATCTCTTGTATTCCCCGCTAAGATGTTGGTCGTGTCTTTGCATCATCAGTGATATTGCTCTTAGATTTGGGTTCACGAGTGTACAATTTTGACATGAAGAATTGCTCCACCGTCATAAATCATCAACATTCCCTAACCTATGCTAAATAATTCATTAACATAGCCAGTCATCTTGATAAATATGGCGGCACCATGCCCTTACTCAGGGTTTCCCATGATTGATAGTTAAATGTCAGACTTATGAAAGCGAGACAGATGTTTCATGAATACAGATCACATCACCTACGGTACATTCCAGTCACAGCTGTATTGCATAACCGCGTCTGTCCTGTCGCCACGACGTCATCCGCGTTGCCGCTTCGTTTCACAGGCTGCATGATGACCTCATCGAGTGTGTGATGCCACCGGCTGTGCCCGACGTCGCAGAGAACGTGACGGTGTGTGTGGAATACGACGGGAGACCGTGCGATAGGCGTCTTAGCGGTGTGTTCTTTTATGAAAAGAACCCTGTCATCAACAGCGTAAAACCTAATAAAAGCTACCTGAGGTGAGACACATATCCCTGGTACGTTATCAAAGTCTACTAATGACCCACCTCCAGTGTCTTCAATGTGTTTGTGTGTTTTACAGTGGTGGACGTGATATCTCGGTGATTGGTCAGAGTTTTGATCTGGTTCAGGAAGCGACCATGCATGTTTTGGGAATCGGCAAATCAGTAAGCACCTGTTTGCTTCGTGTTGATGATGATACAGTGTTACGGCACAGCGCTGGTGAATTCTCGATTCTGATTGGTCAGAAAGTGTTTACTGGTTTTCCAGTACAGTGCCAATACATTACAGCACTGATCGAAGCCATTGTAATATGTTATCTTTTCTAACAGCGAATTCACAGGCAATTGCATGGAGGATGTTTGAAAATAACAATATTAATAATATAATCAAATAATAATAATAATAATCATAAATAATAAAATAGATCTTAACAATGTTTAAAACAAATAAAAATGTGCAGTAGTTTTTGAAGAAGTCTCCACACACAGTAGCAATTATATCAGGGTGTAATTATTACTGTAAGTATATATATATATATATATATATTTTTTATTTATTTATTTTTTTTTTGAGACAAGTGAATCATTATTGCTTGCAGATGGCTAAACACTTTGGGACAGTCTGTTATACTGTATGACTTGGAAAGGTGGGACAATATGAACATGGGCAATACATCCAAACAAGAGGAGTCATGTGAAAAGTCTCTTCACCCTGAACTATATTGAAATCGCTTACATTTACATAATATTTCATGATGCACCATGTGAGTTGAATTGTTTGTTGAAAATATCCGGTTATTTTAAATCTGGTGGCTGCAACATCATTCAAAGAAGTTGGGACAAGACAAGTACAAAAATTGCAAGATGATGAGAAATAGGTGAACCATTCATGTAATGGTAATAACAAGGAGTTTCAAATAAAGACCAAGTCCTTCACTAATTTGCCCACTGACGCGCCAGTACCGTAGCCCATACTCTAAGGATAACGTTAGTGTATAGTATGTTCTTCGATCTGGGCTCTGTCCTATTTGAGAAGGAAAGTGCCACACTGGAAGCATGTTCTATGGTCCAAGTCAACAATTTTTTTTTTTTTTTTTTTTTTTGGAAACAACATCTATCATGCTGTCTGGGTCAAAGAGGAAAAGGACCATCCAAGCTGTTATCAGCGTCAGGTCCAAAAGTCACATCATGGTATGGGGGACGTGCCAATGCCCGCGGCATGGGTAAATTGCATATCCGAGAGGGCACCATTACTGCAGAAAAAAAAAATGTTATTTTTGGAGCAACATATGCTCCCATCCATAAACCATCTATTTCAAAAGACATTCCTGTATTTTCCAGCAGGACAATGCCAAATTGCTTTCCGTATGCATAGCTGCTAAACACAAAGTACAGGGTGCTAGACCGGCCTGCCTGCTCCAGATGAGAAAGTGTAGTGCATTTAAAAGTGCAAAATATGTCAGCGAAGACCCCGCACAGAGACCGTCTGCAGCTGAAGACCTACATCATGGAAGAATGGGGAAACTCCCGCTAGCTAAACTAGATCAGCGACCTAATGCTTATAAAGTGCTATTAAAAGAAATGGCGATGTTACACATTCAACTGTCCCAACTTGTTGCAGGATGTTGCAGACATTTGAAACAAGTGCATGTGTGGAACAAACAATTCAATTCACAATCATCAAATAATCAGTTGTTGTAGAGCTTTTAATAATGTACTAGGTGAAGAGGCTTTAATGTATATATGATGCCTTTTTAGCCAATTTCTATAACTTTTTTGGAATTGGTGTTCTGGAAAAATGATTATGAAAGAGAACGCTACTCATCCTGTACTTATTATTATCCCATGTGACCCGAGCATGCTTTCTGATTGGCAGGGTTGCACCATCGCCTCGCCCAATCTCATATTCTGCAGCTCTCCGGCAGCCAGCCAATCTCAGCAGGCCATGGCTCAGTTCTACCTGAACGGAATTTTGTACAGACGCAATGGCCACGCAGCCTCTGAGATGGACGCGGATGATGAGGAGGAGGAGACCAACGCAGGCCGCTTCCAGTTCGAGTATGTGGAAGACCCTCAGTTCTACACCGCCAACAAAGAGAAACTTATCAAGCATCATCCCGGGGAACCGCTCACGCTCATCATCAATGTGAGTGCACGTGGGAGTGCTGGTCATGTGACGAGACGCGTATCCCAGTCTTCTTGAACACTGTAGCTTTCCTGACAGAGTGAAACAGTCTGAGCAGGAACACCTTTTC
The DNA here is from genome assembly GCA_011419295.1 of Clarias macrocephalus. Classification (NCBI taxonomy): domain Eukaryota; kingdom Metazoa; phylum Chordata; class Actinopteri; order Siluriformes; family Clariidae; genus Clarias; species Clarias macrocephalus. The sequence continues at coordinate 24,409 of JAAGKR010007870.1, read as the reverse complement.
CTCACTCTCATGGCTCATATGCCTTATAAGTTGCAGATGTATGATTTTATGCCACATGATTGGGTTGTTATATTTGTGTGTAGGATACACACCGCTCAGCCATAACATTAATACGACAACATTAATACATTCACATTGATTATCAATTATATACCAGGAAAGTGGTGACAGGATCATGTCAATGCAGCACAGCATACACCATACACACACAGGCTCAGCAGGCAAAGGGTCCAAGCCCGACCTTTAATCTTACCAGACCCCAACCCGATCAAGCACCCAGGGCAGGCGCCAGACAAACGAGCCCCCTCCCCGTAACCCACAGCCCCCAAAGGATCTGCTGCCAAAATCCTGGTGCGAGACACCACAGCACACCCCTAGAGGTCTTGTTGAGACAGGCCCTGAGGTGTCAGATCTGTCTCAGTGGCACCTACACAATACTGTTTGATAACGATTTGTGCTGTAATATTCTGGCTGATCGGTAAATACAGGTTAAGGTAACCATTGAATTGTTTACAAACCTGCTCATGCAAAAACCACATACGTATACTGTATGTATGTACATTATCCATATCCAAAACGTCATGATTAAATTTTTTTTGGGTCTTATTTTAATAATCGTGGCACAATGGTAAAATGAGGCACAGCGTGATGACACCGGTGGGTGGATGTGGCAGACGTGTTCTTGGTAAAATGTCAGATTTCAAATGTCACACCCTCTGCTGCAGCACTCCGAAATAGCAACTGGGTAAGAACTAGAGGCGAGGGGGGGGAAAATTTATACTGGTGTTCCATAAAAATAGAGCCCTATAAATTAACACACACTCACAGATCAAAGAGTTGTATAAAGACACCAGGCCTTCTTAAGCGCAGCCACCCTGCCCTGTATGACCTCCGCTGTTCAGCTGACACACAGCATTGTGCGGCTCACACGTGTTCCTCACGACTGTAACAACATCATAAAAGCGCGCTGCGCAATCGGACACGAAACTGCTTACGCTCGCATCAGGAAGTCGCGCAGACGTGCAAAACCCGTGGGCCTTAAAAAAACATGGGGGATCAAACGGAAGTCCCATGCCAGGTCAAGAAGTGTTTATTTCCTGCAGAAGAATAGGGAGATGAGGACGTGAGGGAGGAAGGAGGGTGGGGGCGCGTCTGAGGTGTAACGTTTGGCTGATTGGGATGGTGTGTGTGTGTGTGTGTGTGTGTGTGTGTGTGTGTGTGTGTGTGTGTGTGTGTGTGTGTGTGTGTGTGTGTGTGTGTGTGTGTGTGTGTGTGTGTGTGTGTGTCCTTATGCATGTACAGTATGTGGACTGGAGGGTCGCATATGGTAAAAAAAGAACAGGGATTTAACTGGCATGTTCATGTGACCAGGCTGTAACAAGCGTTTTGCTTGTTGAACGAAATGGAAAGTTTTCAGTGTGTGTGTGAGTGTGTGCATGTGTGTGTGTCTGCGCTGAGTAGGAATGGGGACTGCAAGGGAAATTGTTTAGTTCCAGTTTTGATTTAACTGGAATGTCATTTAATCTGTTCCTGTTTTGATGCATACATAGCTAATGAATGTAAATACTGTGTGTGTGTGTGTGTGTGTGTGTGTGTGTGTGTGTGTGTGTGTACATTTCGCATATATATATGTCTGATAGTAAATTATTAGTGTTATAAATAAAATAAAATAAAAATTATATATATATATTGCAATTATGGATATTTTGTTGACAGAACTGGTGTGTGTGTGTGTGTGTGTGTGTGTGTGTGTGTGTGTGTGTGTGTGTGTGTGTGTGTGTGAGCAAGCATTTGTTGATGTGTGGTCACAGGAAAGGGATGAGGCCCCTAGAGCTTAATCAGAGATTCCAGAAATCTTGTCCTTTGTAAACACTGTCCCCTCCACATAGACACACACACACACACACACACACACACACACACACACACACACACACACACATGGCTCGAGGAAGCAGGATAGGACACCTGCTGTACACACCCATAAACATGTCCTATGAATTAGTCCAAACATTTTTGCACAGCTTTGTTATGTAAGCACTAAGAGTAGTCATTTACTACCTAGAGTGTGTGGCGTATAACAAATTGCATGCTAATACAGGAATACACACCGTTTAATGTTTGTTGTGAAGTAATTCTCACAAATTTCAACCATTCCGCATTCACACTCTTTTGGGCCTGCCTGCTATCAGTACAGCTCATACTGTAGGTCACTGATCCTCAACTGTGTTTTATCTTAATGAAAACCTCAGAGCCCCTAAAGGGACATGATATACAAGACCAAAAATACATAGAAGGAAAATGAATAATATATCAAGGAATAAAGCAGTCGTATATTTCTGGCTCTTTTTAAACTCTGCTTGAACAGACAGGTCAATCAATCGGTTGTTATTTAAGCAATCGTTAGCATTATTTATAAATCACTTAATTACAAAGTGCACTATAAAGAAACTGCACTAGAAGAATTTACCTAATAGTAATACAGTATATATATTGTATTTCTACATTGCTGTAGCAGAGCATGGTAGCAATTAAAATGATTATTATAATAGCACCTTTGGACTGTGGAACTTTTATCATACAGTATTCAGGTACAGAACACACAGTTTCTCCTTAAACAAAAAAGAAAACCTACAATTAGAAGAGGTGGTTAAATAATTCGTCAAGGGCATGTGTTTGTTCTTGTGTTAGGAGCAAATCTTATACTAACCACAGATGGAAATCAAACACGTTCTATGAACAATGGACCACTGGAGAGGTTTGAGCACTCATCCCGATCATTCGTTTTTTATCCACCGACTTGTTTGTTTAGTCAAATACAGCCTTTCCTGTAGACTTATCAGCCTTAACACTGACACAACTGCCAGGTGAATTGGATAACATTTATCATCAAGTAAATATCATCAAGGTTTATTTATGTTTGAGGGGACCAAAGGCGAGCCCGTCCAGTCTGCTTCCACAGGAAAGCCAATCTAGCACAAAGTGCTCAAAAGTCAAGTGCAAGTCAATGCTGGCTAGGATAGAAAGGCACCAGAACTCCAAGGCCATCACAGCTTGCTGCATCCAGTATGTGGCCAAGCAGGCAAAAAGTTCAAGGTTGTTGATCTGCCTTCCAAAATCCCCTCATCGCAATCCGACTGAGAATCCATGGAATGCACCAGACAAACATGTCCAATCCACGGATGCTCCACCCTGCAACCCAAAGCACCCAAACAATTCACCGCCAACGTCCTGGTGCCAGACACCACAGCAACCAGAGGTCTTTTGGAGTCGGCCGCCCCGGCAGCACAATATTGGGCGTAATGTTTTCCGTTTTAATGTTACGTCTGATTGGCGTATATTCTCCATAAATGTTTTCTCAATGACCTAATACCACAAAAGAACAAAAGGTTTTGAATTGATTTGAAAAAAAAAAAAAACATGATTTTTACACAATTATCTTATAATGCATATACACCGTAAGGGGTTGGACAATGAAACTGTATATATATACAGTACATATTGTGTATATATATATATATATATTATATATACAGTATATATATGTATATATAACACTAGAATGTGTTAAAAGATATGTGTAGATAATGTAAAAGTTTCTAGAAGTATATATACAGTATATTGCAATGCACACAACATTATGGGTACATATCAGAGTTCAAGAGAGGGCAACTTGTGATGTATCAAGAGTCATGTTAATGTCAGCATACCATCAAGAGGGACGAACCACATCCAACAGGAGTAACTGTGGATGCAAGAGGAAGCTGTCTGAAAGGGATGTCTAGGTGTTAACCCGGAGTGTATCCAAACAATATTAAACCACAGCTGCCCAACTTACTGCAGAATTAAATGTGCACCTCAACTCTCCTGTTTCCACCAAAACTGTTCATCAGGAGCTCCACAGGATCAATGTACATGGCCGGGCTGCTACAGCCAAACCTTTGGTCACTCGTGCCAATGCCAAGAGGACTTGTATCTGTCATTCCCAAGATGAATTGATGCTGTATTGGCTGCAAAAGGAGGACCTAGACCATACTAATGAATTATTGTGGTCTAAAACCGCATAAGTAAAATAAATCCATAACTCTCTCTCTTAAATGCTTCTGTATTATTAGATATTTTTCATGTTGAAGAATATACATACAAGATAAAAAAAAAAAGCATTCAGGCATTTCAAAAGTAACTTAACTAAACATAAGAACTGCACACCTGGAACCACCATGCATGCCAGTTTTGTACTTAACAAGCACACACAACATACTGTAGTACATACGTCTTTTATCATAACCTCTTATATCAAATATGAATATTCCTTGTTTTTTTATTCTTCCTTAAACAATGGTTTTATATAGAAAGAGAAAAGAGAACGAGCCCTGCTCTACATAATTATAAGTGCGATTATTCATTTGACAGACTATTTTATTATAAGCAATATAATTATTTTTACTCATATACTTCCATACTGTGTTTTCATCGTAAGGGTGTAACACTAGAATGTGTTAAAAGATATTTCTAGATAATGCAAAAGTTTCCAGAAGTATTTAATATCTCCATTAGTCTTTCTTGTCAAATGATTGCCGATCTTTTTTTTTTTCCTCTCCCAACAGAAAGGGCCGAGCGAGTTGGACCTGACTCAGGACGAGTACTCGGTCATGATTGGCTCGGAACGCTGTGACATCAGCTTCGACAACAAACAGATGTTCCACTGCACCATCAACAGAACGCTCAGCTCCATTAGCGGAGATCTGCCTGTCACTGTAAGTTCAGCTTCATTACCCGCAAGCCTTTCCTCCAACTACATCACCAAAGCGCTTTCCTCGCTCAAAAACGCCATCTGCTCGTCCTGCTGATGAGGTTTTCTTACACCAAAATCCGCACAAGTTCTCTTGATGAATAACATCAGCCAGCACAATTTCATTTGATTAAACAGCCATAATGGTAAAAGAGGCGCGTGTTTTTGTGGGGTTTGAGATATTTACCAAAAAAAAAAAAAAAAAAGAGCATGAGGAGCATGATTTCAGAAAAGCCACTTAGAAAAGCAATGATAGACTTGTTCATGGTAAATAATCAAAATGCATTAGTAATCAGATTGCATCGGTCATGTGAAAAATGGATTTTGCAGTCAGTTGAGAGTTGTCTCGTTTTTATTTTTCGGCCAAAAAAAAGAGCTAGACGCGATTCATCCAGCTCATTAAAGCACGATGAAGAAAATAACAAACCCGCATCAAGCTAAAAAAAAAAAAAAAAAAAAAAAGTAATCTTGTGTCTTACAGTCGCACAAACACACAGCAGTATCAGCATGTCCCATCATGTCCAAGCGACATCCAGGACGAAACACACCCATCGCGACGCTAAACCCTCACTCCCATGTTGGTCCAGTCGCTGTTTTGACTGAGCTAATCAAGGCTTTGCACGATATTAATCACTTTCTAAATATGTGTTTATGTACTGTATGTTGTTTAGACTTCTTACACAAAGAAATGCTGCTATATTTAACCTTGCTCACGCCGTCGTCGCTTACTAATGACACTGCCCCCCCCCCAACGCCACCCCCCACCACCCCCGGCCACCCCCGGCCACTGGCTCAGACACTGAAGCAGAGAGAGAGAGAAGAAAGGAATTCCAGTCGTTCCTCGGACAAGCATCCGCCAGAGCAAATCTAGCTAGGAGAGACGCGTATAGGTCAAAGGTTAGAGGTCAAGAGAAAGCTTGTAAGGCAGACACTGTGTTTGCGCGGGAATGCTCAGCTCAACTCGTTTGTAAACACACATTCTCGGTATTGTGGGAAAGTCCAGGAGTTCTGATTCTTTCTCTCGTCATGTTACACAATGACTCATCGCAAGACTGGATTATGGAGGAAAAGTGTGCATTTTGTTTCATGTTGGTTGTGTAATGTTTTAATTCTTGTTTTTTTTTTTTTCACTTATGTACAGTATAAATGTCTGTGAGACAATGTGGGAGAGTGTATTACATCAAACCCGTTGGCTAAGAATCCCTGGAAACACCAGATTTTTGCTGGTTTTCTCTTAAGAGAATAACAAAGCAAAAGGGAGTAGAATTATTCAAAATCAAACTTCTTCACGAGGTTAGTTTAGGAAAAAGGATGTGAGACACATGAGCATTAGTCATTATTGCACTCAGACGAAAGGTACTGAAAGAAAAACAGAAATAAAACTGCTTACACCCAGTAATTGTAGCATCACATTACTCTGTGTGTGTATGTGTGTGTGTGTGTGTGTGTTGACAGTCATAATGTCACATAGATTTCTTTTGAAAGCCTAGTAAATAGAGCAGTCTTTCAAGTCATAAAGATGTTTTTGTATAAAGATGTGTGCAAGTGTATGTGAGTTTTATTTATAATATACATATAATACATATAATAATAATTACATATAATATTATATTTTATTACATATTATATAATTTTGAAAAAAAAAGGACCCAAAATACATATATACTCTAAATTAAAGGATTATTATTATTTAGAATATCTCAGAATATCTCTAGATATCCACATCTACAGCTGTGCATATGCACACCTTCCAAAGACAACAACCATAAAAACTCTATCTTGAAAATCCATGAATGCAACAAACCATTAAAATGTGCATCTACTGTAAAAAACGGGATTTAACATCAAGAACATAGGCATGAAATCTGGTAAATCTGGTGAATCAGTTCTGCAAGAAATCGCTTCAGTGTGTGCGTTTAACAAGCGTGATGGCATTCCACTGTCAGAGGAGGTGATATGTAACACGACAGCCTCAGCAGCTACTGTGACGTAGACTAACATGCGTGGGAAATACAGGGCGTACGTTTGCTTTCAAAACAACAAGAGTGGGTGAATCGAGTGTTGAGGTGTTTCTGCTAGTCGTGCACATTGACATCACTCACCAAATCCAGGAGTCATACAGTATATACTGTATGACTTGATTAGAAAGGTACATTAATCTTTGTGCATTAATCTTTAGAACCAGAGAATTCACTCATTTTTATAACAGCAACTTTTAAAACAATCTGCTATTGCGTAGAAAGGTAAACAAATAATATTTATACATTTATCATACTGTACATTAGATTGAAGGAGTCTCCAGTGTCAGTGCTTTGTAACAGCTAGCTTTATGTTTAAAGGGCCCATATTCCTTCAAGAGGGTTAACACAAGTCTCAGAATTTATATTTATATTTAAATCCTTTTCTCTTTAATATTCTACACATAATACTTCATAAGTAAAAACAGGTCCATGGAGTGTATTGTTTATATTATTTAAAATAATAAATAAGATTATATATTCCATTTACATAAGTATTTGTGCCCTTAATTATGACAGTGGAGCTCTGGTGCATCCCGCCCTTATCAGCGGTCCATGAGATGCTTCTACAGCGTGACTGAAGTCCACCTGTAACTAATGAATTCATTGGGCATAATTAGCAAAAGCACACACCTACTGTATTTATAGAAGTTGTCGCCACCACAAATGGTGTATGTCAGAGGAAAAACACAGCCATGAGGATGAGAGAATTATCTGTGGACCTGCAAGACAGGATTGCGTCAAGACCCACATCTGGGGAAGGGATACAAGGAGATTTCTACAACACCACTAACACCTGTTTTTACTTTGTCATTGTGGAGCATGTACAGTAGATAGATGATGGGCCGGGCGGGGGGGGGGGGGGGGGGGGGTTT
>JAAGKR010007870.1:0-16704 GCA_011419295.1 Clarias macrocephalus | reverse complement strand
GGGGGTTTGAATTCATTTTGTGATAAAGATGACAAAAGTTCGGAAAAACTTTCTGTCAACACTGTAAACAGGCTCCCCCTGAGCCACGCCCCCAAGGGGTGGGTATCTTCTTGTATGAGGTCACAATAGGGCAAAAAAACATGGAATTTCTTCGTTTATTTATTAATTTATTTATTCATTTTTGTACACGGACACTTGATACCATTCTGAATGTCTAAAAGTGAGTTTTACATAGCAGGTCCCATTCAAAGTTTGTACTGTAGCTTTAAGCTTTCTGTCTCATAAGAGCCTTCAGACAAAAAGACTTTGTGCATTCTGAGGTTTTTTTTTTGTGGTTGTTTTAATAACATTGTAAACAATCTGTCATTGATTATTTTCTTATATCAGCACACCCTGTCACGTTTTTATTCATGATCACTTGATAATCCTTTGGGATCGTAATTAAGTACGTTCTCTCTCTCACCGTCTCTCGCTCCAGGTGCGTGCTGGTAATTTCCACAAAGAGATCGCTGTGGTTCAGATGGGTGGCAGTGAACTAGCTACCACCATCACTGTTGTGGTGTGTTGTGTGCTTCTGCTGCTATGTACAGTGGGTAAGTGTGTTTATGTGTGTGTGTGTGTGTGTGTGTGTGTGTGTGTGTGTGTGTGTGTGTGTGTGTGTGTGTGTGTGTATGTGTGTGTGATGCAATGTGATGTGATGGACAGTCTGTCGTCATGGAGACAGATGCGCCAGATGTGGGAGAGATAAAAGGGAGGTAGTGAGGTCAAAATTTCTCTCAGCAGTTCACAGACGCACAAAAATATACACATACAGGAAAAGAAGACACACAAAGGAATCACTGTTTGCACTGTTATCTTTAATCTCTGAGATTCAGCAAAGAAAAGTCAGCAGACTGAACGTGTGGCTGATTCTGACTCTTTCACTGACACAGCGGATGAACACAATAAGAAAAAATAGATTTTTCCCCCTCTTTGTGTGTGTGTGTGTGTGTGTGTGTCTAGCACTGGTGGTGTATTGTACCAAGAGCCGAAGGGCAGAGAGATACTGGCAGAAGACTCTTTTACAGATGGAGGAAATGGAGTCACAGATCAGAGAGGAGATACGCAAAGGTAACACACACGAAAACACACTCATTCACAAGCACACACACGCGCGCACACACACACACACACACACACACACACACACACACACACACACACACACACACACACACACACACACACACTCAGGTGTAGAGGCAGACTTCAAAATGAGTCTTAAAAGAGTGGAAATCTCATTTGGGGCTCTTTATATGTTTCCAAGAGAGATGACTGCATGTGGATGTACGTGTGAAACCGAGTCCATTAGAAGACCTTGTACTCGTAAGCGGAGAGAAATAAAAAAAAAGGCAAGGAGAAAGGCTTTTTCTGTGTGCTTTAGTGTTCTTAGGAGGGCAGGCTGTTTAAGTGTCACCGTTTCAGTGTGTTTTGACAGATTTATAGTCCTCAGAGACAAAGACGCCAAGGCCACAAGACGGACAGAGGGGAGTCAAGGCCGCACTGTGATCTATCTATGTGTGTGTGTATGGAGGTGTATGGGGTGTGTACATGAGGTGAAGGTAGGAATAAAAAGCCAGACATGTTCCAAGCAATTCATTCTTTTGGCAAGAGCTTTTCCCAAGAGCAGCTTCCAAGTGAGGCCGAATACAGTCCAAGAGTCTAGACTTTGGAGGAGTGATACAAGTGCTGCAAAAAATACATTTCCACTAACAGGAAGACGCAAGATACTTGCAAGAAGAACAAGGAGAAGAGCAGCGGTGAAACACAGTAGTTGAATTTGGTGATTTCGTGCACATCTACCCCACAAAGATCGAGATGGACCGATAGAGTTTCTAAGTAATGATTCACACTGACCAATAAGTGTAAAAGTGGCTATATAAAAAAAAAGTGTGGCAAAATCATTGTGATCCAATAGGATGTGTGTTTACATCTTCAAAGCAGGAAGGTAAACCGACTTCACAGGTCCTCTGGAGGGGCTGCTGTTCTAGCTGTTCTGCTGTTCTGTCTGGCACTAGGGTGGTCATAAGCGGCGGATCCTTTGGGTGCTGTGGGTTGTGGGGTGGATCCTCTGCTGATCAGACTTCTTTATTCGCTTTCCCGCCTTCTGCGTAATGCTTGATTAACTACGATTGGTTAGACATTTTATTACATGTAAAACCACAAGCCAGAGACCCAGTGGACGAAAGTAAATGCAGATAGGAGAGAGCTGTTCTCAATGATTTTAATAATTGGAAATAGTAGCGGCATTTCCTCCCCGGAAACTCGTGACATCACGTAATGTTACCCCAACATGGGGCAAACATGGACAGAAGGAATATATTTATTCAAACAAGAGAGAATTGATCAGATCATTTGTTTACATGGCTAATATTTACCTGTTGAACAGATTATGAAAGGTTTACACCAGGGGCACTGGTGGCTCAGTGGTAGGTGTTCGATTTCCAGCCACTGGATTCCGTGCCGGTCCCAAGCCTGGATGAAATGGGAGGGTGGCGCCAGGAAGGGCATCCTGCATAAAACCTGTGCCAAGCTTGTATGTGCGGACCGGATGGTCCGCTGTGGCGGCCATTGGTTGATAAAGTTCTACTGGTTTTATTTTACCTTGTAACTGTAGTTTGTTAAAGGGGATCAGTACTGGGAATGGGTCAATACTAAGATTATAATATATTGTAAAGTGAAATAACAGTATTATATCATAAACAAAAAATAGGGATTGGTGCATTCCTACTGAAAATGTATTGCTATAGCCAAAGATGAGACATTTACATAGATTTAAACAAAGCAGTACCTATTTTTGTTAGGTAAAAACTGCTTTCACTATAATGCTATTACAAGTGATAAACATCTGGCTTTCAGAACTTACTCCTAAGCTCTGGTGGTATCACCTGGTGGGATGGAAAACAGGCATTTAGCGTGGCTAGAAACCAGACATGCCACATATTTTGAATCATTCGCAGTGTTGTTATAGAGCGAGATGGCAGGCCAGCCAGCACAGAGCTGGAGCAGTTGAGGCGTGAGATATCGGGTGGCTGAAGTATGAGCTGTGTTGCACATTCTGACAGGTGCAGTACATTTTTTCCTGATGTTAGCCAGAGCAAACCTGTGAGAGTGGGAAAGTGAAAATGCCATGCTTGACAAAGCTGTTGTGTGTATCTTCAGGATAAGAAGAAGCTTTATCTTTGAAAGGCTAAGTTGAAAGTGGTAGTCTGTCATGTCAGCAAAGCAAGAAAAGTGTGTGGTTAATTTGAGGTTGTGGTAAACTGAGGTATAACTCACTATCATGAAAAATCTGCAGGAATATGACCAACTTAACACTTAATAATGCAGAATTTGAGGTGCTAATTTCTAATCTCTGTTGTGTTACACTTGTATAAACTATTCTGACTTTACCCAGCAGGAGCCCTAATGTTGGTGTAACAATGCGATCATGTTCAGTGTTGGGACAAGATCAGGATAACATCAGCAAAACCACTGGGACAACGTGTCTTTGAAAATTAGAATGACTTTGACAAAATGAGATGGAGATAACATTGAATGGATGACCCAAATAAAAACATTGCCGCAAAGTCTACTGTAATATGTTGTTTGCGGTGCTCGTTGTTATGTAAGCACACTTACAGTATGGGCTTCCACTGCATGTTCCCATGTGCTCCAGTGGATAGTCCACTGTCTCTGACTATAGTGATTGGATTTCTAGTCCTGCTAAGTTGTTTTTGCAACATTTTGGTTGCAGCATTTATTATCTGTAGTCTGGGAGGCAGTGTCGTCCTGAAATCATTTCCTCAAAAATATTCTTACGTTCAAAAACAACCTAATACCAATATTGTCTCAGAGCCAAAACTTCTTCTGGGTTGTGAAATTTCTTTCTTTAGATGACAACTGGTAAAAAGTGAGAAAAGGACAGGACCAAGCACAGAAACTTGTGGCACACCTAAGTTTGTATGATTCATACTTGATGAGACATTTGGTCTAAATGAGACGTATTGTAGGGTCATTTATGATCTCCGACCTTCACTAACATCCAGAAGGCTATAGGCAAGGAGGTAAAAGATCACAAGATTTGCATTACAGTAATAAGTTGTTTTAGATGAACGTGCGTGGGGGTGTGTAATTAGAGAAGCAAAACTAGGTCAGGGATCTGAGAAGAGAGTGAATAGTGGTTACTGACAAATAAAAAAAAACTTAATGGTAGGTCTGAATCCAGTGACCACCCGCAGGCCTCTTTGTGTGTATGTGTGTGTCTGTGTGTGTCAGAGAGAGAGAGAGAGAAAGAGAAGGAGAAAGAGAGACTTCCTCATGTTTCCTTCATGATTTCTATGAACCCCCCAACCCCTATCATCCGCTCAGGCACGTTTCCACAGTGACCGGCTCCACAAACATGCACAAACACACACTTTTTTTTTTTTCTTACATCCTGTGCAGAAAACAATACAAGGAGCCTCTCAGTTCCTGTCATCTCTAACACAGAAAAAGCACCCACACTTATCACACCCCACAGCACTGATCTAATATCTGACTGACTCGCCCCTAATAATGTGCTGAGTTAAGGGAAAAGCCCAACCTGGTTTCAGATCAAGTAGAAAAGGAGGATGAGATTGGAGAAGAAAAGAATTTGGCTGAAAGCAAATCCTTTCCCTTATAGTTAATGCTGCTGAATGTGACCCTGTCAAAGGCTTTGGTTTTTGGATTGCATTGTTCGATTTTTGCCAGTTGTTCTGTAGTGTTCTGTTTGTGTAGACATTCCGCTTATGTCACGGTAAACATATGTTAGATCACTGATGGTTGTAATGTTCAGATCATATGGTAGCTTTGTCTGAACAGTAGGCTGAAAAGCTGTGTGGGCCATTGTTTTTGTTTAACTGCTTTGAGAGAGAGAGAGAGTGTGTGTGTGTGTGTGTGTGTGGTGTCTCGGGTAAGCCCACATGGTAGCTGAATTTCTAATTTTAGCTCTTTATACAGTACACAAATTCAGGATACAAGACTGGAAGTCTACTGTATATTGGTAAAGATGGAGAAATATATGGCAAGAACACATACACACACATACAAACACACTAAGGTATCAGCTTGCGGTCTTGTTAACTCCATGTTTGCTTTTCCGTTTCTTTTCCCCACTTGCCACAAACCACACATTTCCACATAATGTATATTGTGTACTTTGAAAGATTTAGACCTTCATAGTCATTACATCACACTTTTGGTACTTTTGGCTTTAGTTTCATGGTAACTGGATATAAATTCACAGACACTTTACTGACATGAATGACAAACTATAAAAACAAAGCCTTATAGGAATATGCCAATTTTTTTTTAACCTATTCTTGACCCACCACATCTGGAGTGTAAGCACGACTGCAACTGACACAAATTTCCAACACGTTTCCCGGAGCTGAGAATGAAAAGCCTGTTTCTATAAAAATGTCTGTCAAAACATGGTACACTGGAACGTTCTCTCAGCACGGGAATTAATATGTAATATGTTGTGCATATAGATGCGGTAGATCAAAAAAAAATATATATATATATTTTTTATATTTAATCTGTGAATTTGCACATACTAAATGCAAAGTGACAGATTAAACAGAGAAATGTAAATCTATACACGAGGTGTCGATATATGAGAATCTATATACGAACATAACTCAATTGCTCCATGAAGTGTTTTCACTTCAGGGGATTGCATAAGTGTTGAGCAGAATTCCAAAAACCTTATGTCAGGTAAATTAGAGGTAACGTGAACCCTTTCCGTGTGCATGTGTATGTGTGAGTGTGATTATGGGGTGCATTTCATCCCTGAATTAGTGCCATAAGTGTGTTCATGCATTTAAGAACTGGTGTATAATTTCATGTGCATTACGCAAGGCTACATTTAATATTCAAGATTTAAGTCTGAAATGTACAGTACAGTATATTCCTTACATTACGCTGAGATATTCCATCAGCGCTCATTTAATTGGTACCTTTCTCATGTCGTTAAAATATTAAGATTGTGTACCTTTAGGATACATGAGTGTACTCTAAATGAATGTGTGCTCTTTCATGTACAATATATCAAAAAATCAAGGTATGTGGGTGGACATGGGTAGAGATGTGTGTGCGTGCGCGCGTGTGTGTGTATAATGGAGGTGTGTCTGTGTGTGACAGGATTTGCAGAACTCCAGACGGATATGACTGACTTGACAAAAGAGCTCAACCGAAGCCAAGGCATTCCATTCCTCGAGTACAAGCAGTTTGTTACTCGCACCTTTTTCCCGAAGGTAATGGCAAACACCAAGTTAATGTGCAAAGGTGTGTGTGGGGCGGGGACGGGGGGGGGGCATGTTGTACCCCTTTGTGAGTAGAAAATGAGAATTTTGTCTATGTTGACTACTAACACCATAAATTACCACTTTTTTAATTAGTTTACGCATAGCTGTAGGCATTATATTGTGTAATAACATTAACACAGGAGTGAAAAGATGCTTATACAAAGATATAGAGATAGAGGAGCCAAAACTTATACAGATGTGAGTATGCAGGCACAGGTAAACAGCCACAGGTAAAATTATTCAAACATTTGTGTGTATAAGAATCTAAATACCTATTAAGGGCCTACATTACAAAACCATTGGAGACTTTTGCTCATTTAAAAAAAAGTCCTTCGTTAAGCCTAAAACAAATATAGTTGATATGCTTTATCATCTTTATAGTGGGAATATAACTATCGTTCGGTTATAGTACTGTATATAACATAATTAATGTTTTGATCCCAGAGGGACGAACTATGAGCCTTATCCTCTGTGTTGGAAAACCACAAGCATTACAGTTTCCATCCCCACTGTGTGAACAATAGCGGGCATGCAGACAAGGAAACCAACCCACACACACAGAGACACACACAGACACAAACAGACACACAGACACACACACACACATGCACACAGACAGTCACACACACACACACACATACTACACAGAGACACACACACACACACACACACACACACACACACACACACACACACACACACACACACACACACACACACACACACACACATACATAGTGACCTTGTCCATGTGCTTGTAAGTAGGATAAGGGTGCAGTGGCTAATGTTTTGTAATGGGATGGAAAAAAGTCTGTGTGTGTGTGCTGATGAAAAGTAGTATGAACAGAAACATAAATACTTTTATTCTGACCTCAGCTCCTTCTTCCCCCAGCTGGCCTACTGGGAGTCTAATCTCCTTGCAACACAATCCTTCAGTGCTTCTCTCCTCCACTATCCTCTGTTCCATCTCTTCTCCTCCTCTATCTCTTTTTCATTATTCCTGCACTCTTGCCCTTCAATCCTATTACAGAGCACTGCGAATCTCTAAATAAAACACATTAAGTTATTAGACAAGAAAATCTTGTTACAATTTGATTTAATTAAAATCGCATTTTATTCTTACGTGTGTGTGTGTGTAGATGTGTTCAGACTATGAACGGAGTCTGGTTCAGCCGGTGTACCAGAATGATGCTTTGGGACCAAGAGCCTTACCCGAAACCCACCCTCTGCTGCAGGATTGGCAGGTAAGGCACACACCTACATTTTACACACACGTGCAGACAGGATGAATGCTGCTGAGTCTGCAGGTCTCTGGGTTGCTGTGAAAAGGGGAACATACTCCCAAAGTTATCTCCGGAAATAATGAAAAAGAGCTCGTCTTTTGACATGGCATTCCATTATGCTATGATTAATGAACGCATCTATATGCAACTTGTGTGTCTGTGTGTGTGTGTGTGTGTATGTGTGTGTGAATCCATGCATGTGTGTATTAAACACAGATTTTGAGGTCAGGAGATGTGTGTGGGGGGGTTGTTCATCTGTAACAGTGATGAAGTGTTTCACACAGCCGATCGTCTTTAAAGGAAACGCACCCTGCTTTTTTTCCCCCTCACATCAGCAAACATAAATCTTCACGTACACATTTGTCTTCGCCGCTCCCGCAACCCCCCCACCCCCCAACCCCACCACCCCTCTGCCTGTCCTCTCTATTTTTATGAGGAGCATATGGAAAGCCTCTACAGGGACTACTTCATTACGGCTCAGCTAAACACTCACGTTGTTCTTGCGACAGGTCTGATTGCTGGGTCAAACAGAGCAAAAAGAATTAGAGCGATTAACACTTGAGCTATTGGTGGGATGTTTTTTTTTTTTTTTTTGAGCAACACCTGTATATTTTTTAAAGTGGTCCTTCTTTATCATCTCGCTTGAAAATGCTCATTTTACTCAAGGCCTCTTGAGAGCCCCAGTTCCCCTGGCTTCAGTCCCAAATCTCCAAACACTGTGCAGAAATACAATAATAGTAGGGTGAAATACTGTACATACTGTAACATCACAATGGATCGGGATACTAATAGATTGTGTATACAATGCAATTCGGGGCAATTTTTCTGCTGTCTTTCATTCAGTATACCTTCAGTAAGCACTTTATCCTGGCCAGGGTCCCGGGAACACTTGGTGGTGGGTGGAAATACAACCAGGATGAGATGCCAGAGCATCACAGGGCATCATTGCACATATGCTTTCACGCATGCATGTGTGAAATGCATGCATGTGCATCGATGCACATGCATGTTTTTGGAATCTCCACCCAGACAGTGAGCGTCTAACGTAAAAGGCGAGACCTCCATATGTTTGATTTCTGCTTTAGGATCCTTATGACTAAAAAACAGAAAGTAGCTACGGTTACGTCAGTGCTTTTCTGATAAATCCCGCCTCCTGCGTTATGATTGGTTACAAGATTTCAGTCTCATCTATGATTGGTTAGACGCTTTACTATGTGTGAAATGCGTGGACAGTCAGTGTCCCTCCACAACCAGAGACCCAGTGTATGAAAGTAAACACAGTTGGGAGAGGGTTATTCTCACAGAGTCCAGCGACTGGGAATTTTAGTGATACGGGAAACTCATCACATCAGCTAATGTTACCCCAAGTGGCTCAAATACGCACAGAAAGAATATATTTATTCCAAGAAGAGAGAAATGATCAGATCAGATGTTTACAAGGATTTTAATAATCCGCATTAAACGGATTATTCAAGGTTTACACCACCAAGGTTTACATGGTGCAATTGGGCTATTATTCCCATTATCTCATGTAAACACAATTAATGATACAAGTGCCACCAATTAAACAAAATACCGTACATAATAATAGCCGGGAAAAAGGGGAGTAGTGTAGTAGGCAAATGCAAAGAAGTTTCATAAAGCAAAGATGATTCAAAAATTCTAAGAGACAATTCTACATTAAATAAATCTAAAACATATAGTAGTAAACATCTGTCTTGACAACCCTTTAGCATTCACAGTGCATCAGTAGTCTCAGTTGCAGTTCAGACCGATTCATGAGAACTTGTGAGGCTGTAGAGTTTTTCTGCAAGTACCTTAAAGAACATGACACAGTTCTTCTGGAGTCTCTGACCGTTCCTGTGCAACTTTCTAAATCTGAAGATGATTTAAAAAAAACTTTTTAATGAAAAAGTCATCTCTGGAAATCTGAGCTGTTGATGGTTCTAATGTATTAATCAAATGAATATATACTGTAAAACAACAACAACAACAACAACAACAGCTTTAGGAATAGACAGAGAAAATGCCTGAACAAGGGTTGGACTAAATGCTGACACCCCGAAGTAGCAAAAGCAAACTACATACTGTATAACTTTTAACAACTTATGGAATGGATGTGTAATCTTTTCAAAAACTGCCACGTATGCAAGGTGACCATGATATTGGACATTTTCACCACACTGGTCCGTCCTGCTGTGAAGCGCAGATCAAAAAAGCGGACTGTCAGATTCAGATACAGTACAACCTTATCTTCTATAGGGAAAAAAGATTTCTCATTTCTGTAGAATTGATGAGTCAGTAAATGAGGTGTATTACAGTAAAGCATACAGTAGCTCTTTAAGCAGATCACCATCGGGAAATTGCACTATGCAGCAAAGACTTTGCTTGTTAAACAGGATTTAGTGAAAGTACAATACCGTGCAAAAGTCCTAAGCCACCTCAACTTCTTTTATTTATATTCAATTAAATGAAATTATTGACATTAAATTATCGAAACTGTGTCAGGCTGCAAAGTGCCTTAAGATAGAATGTAAAAATCGGTTGTTTATGTACCGAACTCAGCAGCGACCTCATTTCCCCTCTCGTCTGTTCCAACCACTCAGCATTCAGCATCACCAGTGTACTCATCACTGACCCGATCATCTGGTATCATCTGTATCTGCTTCTCACTGGAGATCTAAAAAGGCCTTCAGGAAGCCTGAGGAACTCTTCCATAAAACTACATTAAAATATAAAAATGTCAGTCCATTTTGAAGCAAAATTTGTGGCACAAGACGTTTGCATAGGACCGTGTTGTGCTTTGCACAGTATTTTCATGAGGCATTGTTATAAGGGTCATGTGTTATAATTTACACAAAAATGTTGCAAAACCATGTTATTTTTTTTTACGTCTGTCTTTTTTTTTCTCTCAGTGACCTGTTACCCAGTTCTCAGTGGCGAGATTAAACATCCTTTGTCCTACTTATGTATCTTCTTTCTTTTCTTTCTCTCAGCCCTCTAGCACCACCAGGCCAAATGTCGAAGAAGGAATCACCATGTTCTCCACGCTCCTCAATAACAAGCACTTCCTTATCACCTTCGTTCATGCGCTGGAACAGCAGAAGGACTTTGCTGTCCGAGACCGGTACTGTAACCCCCACATTTCAGAACCAAGATTTGTTCCAACGTCTCGTTTCTTTATAGTTTGCTTCCAAACAGTAGGAATGTTTCATCTAACTTAGGTGAGAAGCAGGTGCAGATGATGACAGATGTTCAGGTCAGTGATTAGTATACCGGTGATGCTGAATGCTGAATGGTTGGGACAGACGAGAGGGGAAATGAGGTCCTGTTTCTTTAATTTCATGTAAGAAATTGAATGTAATTTAATATGAAGAAATAAGGGCTGGCTCAAGTACTGTATATGTACTGTATATATAAATTTTTTTTTAAACGAGCCACAGCAGAGAAGGATTGTCTATGCCGCTTGACTGACATTCTCTTCCCTACTTATTATTCATGTGGTCCATAAAACACTTAATAGGCTTTGTAATCATGTAATCTTTTCATCAAGTGCCTAAATGTCAACTTCGATTTGACACATTTGGTGTGACTGACGGGAATTTAACCAGCTGACAGTGTTCCATTATTCATTTTCTCATATCAGCTCAAGGATTGCTTATAAATTAATGCAATCTTGAATAATAAGTAGCAGGGAGGAAATGCACCGTATTTGTGTTAGAAATCCTGAGCTAAAAATAGTTTGTGGAAAGTGGCCTCAGACTGTTTGTAGTACTGCGACACCCTGTTGCATGCTGGGAAGTTTTATTCCGGGGTACATCAGAGACTTCATGTCTGTCTCAGCATTATATTCACATGTAATTAGGAGCCTTGGAATCTGCTGAAAGAGTCTCCAGATTCAACCACATCCCCGGGGTTTGTGGGTCGCGCACACACACACACACACACACACACACACACACACACACACACACACACACACACACACAGACATACACACACACAGACATGCACACACTCATACATGTGAAAGAAGCATTGTATTAACACAATCCCCAAAGTCAACTGTGCCTACGCACCCCAGCATATTCACACCTCTTCCTGGGAAAAGGAAGAGCTTCAGACATTTTTCTTGTGTATCAATTATAAAACAGATCTGCTTCGGTTGATTAACACAACTGTTTTTTGTTTTTTCCTTCTACTTTTTGATGTCTGTCCATTTGTCCAGATGTAATCTGGCCTCGCTGCTCACTATCGCCCTCCACGGCAAACTGGAATACTACACTAGCATCATGAAGGAGCTGCTGGTGGACCTGATCGACGCGTCCGCCTCCAAGAACCCCAAGCTGATGCTACGGCGCACGGAGTCGGTGGTGGAGAAGATGCTCACTAACTGGATGTCCATCTGCATGTACAGCTACCTCAAAGTGAGAGGATGAGATAAAAAGCTGTTATAAAACAATTTAGATATCGGGGCTTTGAAAGCCAGTTCTCGAGATGTACTTTTTCCTGTCGGCGGAAACTGTACACTTGGTTTTGGAATGTCTTGGAGCAAGGTCAGGACTGAATGGGGGATGTGGTAATAACTGCCAACCGAGTCCCTGTAATGTGCACATGGTGTTTATGAATTCCTGAACACCATGTGAACATTAGAGGAACTCGGTTGGCCGTTATTGCCACATTCCTTATTCAGTCCCAAGACTTTTCCACATGTTTGGGACATTAAAGGAGTTCCTGGGAGGCCAGGGTTTCAGACATGAATCAGGGAGTCTGATCATGGCTCCGGCGTACTGAGAGGACTTGATGGTACCCAGGCACTACTGAAATACTGGGACAGGTTCATTAGTGCAGCAGGGGATTATATAAAGAATGAAAAGGAGTTTTTACTCTGATAGCTGTATACTCTTCTTCTGCACAACCAAAAGTCCCAGTTTGACTTGAACAGCCATCGTAGAACCGCTTGCTAATTGTTCAGAAGGTATTAAATTATGTAACGAGACAAATATGAAGCTAATCAGGATTTTCCTAACAGTCTGCCAAACGTCTAGTCCCCAGGACGAATATATCTTTTCCCTTTCCATTTCCTTTGTAACATGAGCAGCTGGGTATTTAAACCTTATTACATTTACACCTCATTTGGCTGATGGTTTTGTCCACTCGACACGCAGGATGGAATTTGACCTCACAATATTTCCCAACCAGTAGCTCAACCAGCGGCATCATCACCGATCCCTTTAAGAGATTATTTTAAAAAGACGAACAAGACAAAGAAAAAATAACTGTTGACCTTTTTACAGATTAGTAGTTGCTGAGACATTGCTGTGGTATAACAGGAATAAAACACTGGTGAAAATAATCACATTTAGCTTTGCAACAGTGCAACAGCTGTAACATCTAAGAAGTATAATCGAACAGTTGGACGTTTTTTTCCACCCCCAACAGCTAATTCACATCATCAGTAAAATGTTCTCATCACGTTTTTTTTTTTCCCTAGGAGACGGTCGGCGAGCCGTTCTTCCTGCTCCTGTGTGCAATCAAACAGCAGATCAACAAAGGCTCGATAGACGCGATCACTGGGAAGGCGAGATACACGCTGAACGAAGAGTGGCTCCTGAGAGAGAACATCGAGGCCAAACCACTGGTGTGTTGCAATACGCTATCTGACACGCTGTCTGTTCATCTGCCGGGACGCATCGCGTCTGATTAAGACGTCTGCTAGTGCACTTGTCAAAATAGCAGGCCTGAAGTCTCGTTGTGTTATCGTGCAACTATCATAATGAGCTCTAAGAAAAAAAAAAAAGAAAAAAAAAACCTGAAAAGAATTTCAGATGTCACCACATGAGATGAAAGCAGCTTGATCAGCGAAATCCTGAACGTTCCTTAAGGCACATCAGTTGTAGCTTTACCATGAAAGTCGCTGAAAGACACAAAGGCAACATTGGCTCAAGATTAAAGCTAAGTGCGGCTAATGTACTGACAGCCTGAAAGCCTTTTCTTTAGGGTTTTCTTTTTTTACATCCGAGACGCTCATTACAATAATTGCACAGTAGCGTGAGATAACTTCAGGCTAGCTGACTAACAGTGTGGGCTTGTATTGTATCCCATTCTGACATCTTCTCCTTTCAGTTCTTCCTCAGTTCCTTTGAGATGATTTAAAAGCAATTTTGTTGATGTTTATTTTTGTTCATGTGTGTGTTCCAGAACATTAACGTATCGTTCCAAGGCTTCGGGATGGACTCAGTGAGTGTGCGTGTGATGAACACAGACACCATCTGTCAGGTGAAGGAGAAGATTTTAGAAGCTTTCTATAAGAACCTGCCCTACTCCCAGTGGCCTCGAGAGGAGGATGTCGAATTAGGTACGAATATTTTTTGTATAAACATTCACTGAGGTCTTAAGACCTGTGTGTATGTTCTTTCCATGGCTTAGCGGGTTTCCTTCGCGTATTCTGGTTACCTCCTACAGTTCGGGTTAGGCTAGAGTCCCCGAGACTCCATGTCTCCCCTGACCCTGTACAGCATAAAGAGTATAGAGAATGAGTGAAGCGTGAAAGGAAATACCCAATAATGTAACATAAAGAACAATCACAACAGTTTGCTTTTTTTTTTTTTTTACAAATAATAAAAATGTAAAGTTATGATTGTGTAAATATTCACCCCATTGCTTAGTAATGGTGCAACAGCTGAAGTCGCATACTGTAGTTACTTGAATAGACTTGACCTCTCATCTCAATATAAATACACTTGTTTAATGAAGGAGATTTTTATGCAAAGTGCATCATGAAGATCAAGACCATCAAATAATTACTGTACTGTACATGACCTGCAATGGGGGTGAAAACTTATGCCCTCACAACGTTTACATTATTATTTGTAGTTTTTTTTTTTCTTTTTCTTTCCAGACTGTATTTGATTGTACATCACTAATGTGGCTTGTCGTGCATGAATTCCTGGC
This sequence comes from Clarias macrocephalus, assembly GCA_011419295.1. NCBI lineage: Eukaryota > Metazoa > Chordata > Actinopteri > Siluriformes > Clariidae > Clarias > Clarias macrocephalus. Next base: position 2,117 of record JAAGKR010007870.1, on the reverse strand, counting down.
GTAGAGTGCAAATGCTGCGAGTCCAGGCTAACACTATAAAATGTGGACATTGTCCCAGAGGGGGTGAATACTTACAGTATGTGAGGTAGTTCAGGGTGATAATATGATATAAGATTGGAGTAATAGGGTCTATTCCAGACAGCAAATGAGCCCATGCTTAACATTTCCATCTGGCCCTCATATGGCTCTGGAATGACAATGATTAATGCGTCCCAATCCAACCAGAACACAATAACAAACTAACCCTAATGAAGCCATAACTTAGTACAGAACTTACAATTGGGTCAGTTTTGGCCCAGAACCGAAATGCCGCACAGGCTTTATATATGTATTTGCTTACATTTGGGACATTTTTGGCCCACATTCCAAATGTCGAGCAAACTTTTTAACCGTTGCTGCTTCCAGCTGGCCCACTTTTGGCACACGACACCCATGCCGTTGACCCTTACACTGACCTAAATCGTCTGCAGTCTGGGATCTTAGGATGGTGTTTCAAATTAGGGGTTCGACTTAACCGTCAGAGGTGGCGCTTAGAGTTAGAATTAGACTCTACAGTTAGGGTTGTACAGTTAGTTGGATGATGATTTGACGTCCTCCGACCTCTTTCGCTCGGCAGAATGGTTTCCCGGTGGAGGCTGCAGCAGCCGGATACTTCAGGACCTGGATAACACCTCTATAATGGAGGACGGCAGGAAGAAGCTCAACACTGTGTTTCATTACCAGGTGCGTGTTCTTTTCCCCTGCATTCCCCTTCCGTAAACTGTATCCCTGCGTGAGGCGAGACAAAAAGGACCACAGGGAGAAGGTGAATGAGACGGAATGTGTGTGCAAACAGTCATGACCCTTCCGCTCTTAGCAGCGTGACTGTTTAGCTTGCGAGGTGCCATGGGGAATGAGCTGTGAAGTATGTGTGTGTGTGTGTGTGTGTGTGTGTGTGTGTGTGTGTGTGTGTGTGTGTGTGTGTGTGTCCATGCATGCAGTGGAGCCACAGTCTCAGCTCAGTCAAAAGGCTGTCAAACTCATTACACAGTATGTAAACTTGTTCGGCTTAATGAGTGCTTTCGCTCCTCTCGAGTGGAGTGCACTACCTCTGACCCTCCTAAACTCTGACCTTTAAACTCTTGCTCCTTCCAGATCCCTGAGGGGGCATCGCTGGCCATGAGCATGAAAGACAAGAGAGAGAACACACTGGGCAGAGGTAATGACCACGACCCTGTTTCTGTCTGTGTGTGTGTGTGTGTGTGTGTGTGTGTCAGGCACAGTAGGATAGATGTGCTCCGCTGACTAACATATTAAATTTGCCTTTACCTGCTTTAACAGACAGAGATCCGTCTCTTCTTTCCGCTCCATTACACGTGGCTGGTAGGATGGGAATCATTAGGCAACTCACGGTTCAATTCGAATTCAATTTCCATTCGGCGCTCTACAACACAATTATAACCCAACTCCTTATGCAAGCTATGCGTCTACGTTATGTAGTTCAGGAGCCGACGTCCTCCAGCAAAACCACTTGTTGCTTTTAAAACATATCATTTTCAGCTGTCCTAAAAAAATTTAAAAAAAACATTAGAGGTAATGTATTTTAATTATGGTTGTCAGTATGTGAAGTGATCACTTTTACCGTTTCCTGAAAGAATTATTTAAATATATATTTTATTGCTTCTCTATTACTTAAAAAGCCATGTCTTTAATTAGCCTTTTAAAGATCTAGTATTTTACTATTTCTTTAACAAGTGAGCTCCCCCACAAGTGTGTGTGTGTGTGTGTGTGTGTGTGTGTGTGTGTGTGTGTGTGTGTGTGTGTGTGTGTGTGTGTGTGTGTGTGTGTGTGTGTTTCAGCTGAAATACTTCCTTCATTTCACTCTTCCTCCACTTGCATCATTTATCATCATGTCTGTGTAGATGGAGCGCCTCTAAGCCATGCCCCATCAGTGCCCCAGCAGTGCCCCATCAGAGCTGTTATTATTATTATTATTATTATTATTATTATTATTATTATTATTATTATAAGTGAGGGTATTTTCTTATATGAGGTCACAATTGGGGGGAAATCTAATTGCCTTATTTAAACTCTGGCCAAGACAAAAATGGGAAAAGGACAAAGTGACCATATACTCA
>JAAGKR010007869.1:10985-31654 GCA_011419295.1 Clarias macrocephalus | reverse complement strand
TGAATAAAGTGATTTAATAGTGATAAAAAAGGCTTATTGTGAAAGACAATAAGTGAAATGTGAAGCTAACAGATGAGAGAGTTACACAGTAACACCGTTATGTACTGTACAGTGCTGTATATAAAAGAAGAGCCTTAAGTCTAGATCTCCCAAGTCCACATCCCCACATCGCTGTAGAGAGGAGCTGAAAAGCCCAATGGCTCTGTGGACAAAATGATCCCTTGAGTCTGTCAGTTGAGCAGCTTTGTGACGGAAGTCTTCCATGGAACACACTCTTCAGAGGAAACTCTGTACAGTGACTGGTCTGGGTTGGATATGATACACAGCACTTTGTTTAATGTGTAGTTCCACCAGAAAGAACAAACAGAGCCTAACTAGTAAGCTCTAACTTTGGTCCACAACTTCCTTTGGAGTCCAGATTCAAACTGCGTGGCATCCCTGAAGCACAGTACCACGTAGAAAAGTACACTGGTGATGATGAATTGAGAAAACATCAGCAGGAGCTTTTTAAAGATGATAAATTATATTTAAAATTTTTAATAATCATGGAAATCTGCTTTCAAAAATAAGTCTTGTTCCACGACTAAGACATTAAAAAGATACAGGAAAAACTATATTGTACCATTTCTTACCTGATGTGTAAATAATCCCTAGGTGAAATTAAGAACTGAATGAAATTTTGATAGATAGGTAGATAGAAAGCCATTACTTGAATATGAACTTGAGTAACATCCAATTCTTAATCCATAGTGTTTAATATGATGTTAGCCCTGCTTTCTGCATTGGTGCACCGTCAGTTTGGAACATGAAGGGCTGTTCCCAAACTGTTCCCACAAAGTTAGGAGCATGAAATTGTCTGGTATGCTGAAGCATTAAAAGTTCCTTCCACTGTAAATAATGGGCCGAGCCCAACTCCTGACAAACAACCCAAAACCCAGACTCATTCATCAGATTACCAGACAGAGAAGCATGATTCATCACTACCGTGAACACGACTCCACTGCTCCGGAGTCGTGTGGCGGGGTGCTTTATACCACTGTATCCGATGCTTTGCGTTGCACTTGGTGATGTAAGGCTTGGATGCAGCTGCTCGGCCATGGAAACCCATTCCATGAAGCTCTCTACACTCTGTTCCTGAACTAATCTGAAGGCCACATGAAGTTTGAAGGTCCGTAGCTATCATCTGATTTGCCAACCTCTGTGCACTATGTGCCTCAGCATCCGCTGACCCGCCCTGTGATTTTATGTGGCCTAACACTTCATGGCTGAGTTGCCACACTGGAGTTTACTGAGCTCCTGAGAGCAACACATCATTTCACAAATGTTTGTTGAAGCAGTTTGCATGTCTAGGTGGTTGATTTAATACACCAGCAAAAATGGAAGTGACTGGAGCACCTGAATTCAATGATTTGGATGGGTGAGTGAATACTTTTGGCAATATAGTGCAGATAGATAGATAGATAGATAGATAGATAGATAGATAGATAGATAGATAGATAGCATTATTGTTTACAAAAATCACCAAATTGAGCTCATTGCCTTCTGAATTATTCCTCTCATTAAGTGAATTAGTGTATTTTTAATCCTAATTATTGTTTAAGATAGAGAATGATATATATATATATATATATATATAGGGCGCATGAGAGGACACCAGGCTGTTTTCTCCTTGGCGAACGGAACTCTGAAGCACAAGGAGGGCTCTGCCACACCGATGCAGGGTGACATGATTGCTGAAAAGCCTCAAGCTCAAATGAGCTATGTTGGCCTGCCCCCTTGTTAGGTGCACTCCGCCATTGGCACACCCTACGTGGTTTGCGCAGTGTGTAATGGCAAGGACCTTCCGTTCAATGGTTGCATAATTTCTCTCTGCTTTTGAAAGTTTTCTACTCACATACAGGACTGGAGGTTCTTCGTTCTCGAACGTCTGTGAAAAAACTGCCCCAAGGCCAGTATCCTATGCGTCAGTCTGGATGTATGTCAGCGCAGCTGGTGAGGTGGGTCTTTAATATATTGAATATCTGCTCTTTCTTGGCTGTCCAGCAGACCTTCTCTGGCAGTCCTTTTCTTAAGGGGTGCTGCCACAGAGAAAAAAAATGGCATAAAACAATGATAATAATTTGCCAGCCCTTTTCACAATTGTGAAGGATCCTTGCCAACAGGCCAGGAACTTACATGTCACAGTGGGAAGGAGCAGAAAATTACGTTCACCTACCTTGAGCTCGCATGGCTGAGCGAGCCAGTCATAGGCGCACTTCTGTTCCTCTTCTGCCATGTTCTCCTGTACCCTAAAGAGAACTTTTTTGCCATCTAGAACATATTCAATAACTGACCTGAACAAAGAGGGCTGCTCTTCCCAGGCATTCTTTTGATCGATTTCATCTACCACCCTCTGGAGCATCCGTTTTAAGGTTTGGTTAAACCTCTTCACCAAGCTGTCAGTCTGCGGGTGATACACTGAAGGTCAGTTCTTGTGTCATGAACTCACGCACACACCACATTCAAAGTCCGCTTCCATCCCTTGACATTTCCTTTCCCATGCTTCTCACCATGCAGTCATGTTTTCCCATGCTCTCATCTCCTTGAGGATCTCCTGAGGGATCCTGTCCCAGCGGTCTCCACAGAATAACAAACTGCATCCCTATCATTTTACTCCCGTCGTCTGTCCCTGGCCCAGAGGAACTACGATGTAGGCAATCGAGAACTACTGGCCATCAAGTTAGCTCTGGAGGAGTGGAGACACTGACTGGAGGGGACCAAGCTCCCGTTTCTAGTATGGACTGATCACCTAGTATCAACCTTGAATATTTACATAGTGCCAAGAGGCTCAATGCCTGACAGGCTCGGTGGTCATTATTTTTCTCCAGGTTCAATTTTGTCCTGTCCTACCGGCCAGGCTCCAAAAACACCAAGCCTGATGCTCTCTCACGTCAGTTCTCTTTCCCCGATGACACCATTCCATGAGACACTATCCTGTCCTCTCGCTGTCTAATAGCGGCCATGGAACTGATCATTGTGGCAAATGATCAAGTCATAAAGTCAAGCAGGCACTGACTCAGTAGCCCAGCTTAAGCAACGTTCCATCCGTGCATCTTTGTTCCCCTCTGTCTTCCTAAGCTTCACTCCACCAGGGAGACAGCAGAGCAAATGATCCTTCATGTTTTCCGTCTTCACAGTCTCCCCATTGACATTATTTCAGATCAAAGCCCTCAGTTCACCTCATGCTTCTGGAAGTCCTTTTGTAAACTCATCGGGGGCCACTCCTAGAATGGCTTCTGGCCTTTATCTCCAATCCAACGGCCAAACAGAATGAAAGAACCAAGAAATAGAAGCCACCCTCCAGTGCATGACCACTCATAACACTATCACCTGAAGTAAGTTCCTCCCATGGGTCGGGTACGCTCACAAATTGTCATCCGCTTCCACAGGGCTCTCTCCATTCCAGTGCTGTCTGGGCTACCAACCACCGCTGTTCCCAACTCAAGGTCGAGGTTTTGAAAGATAGTACAGAAAGTAATTCTTGACAAAAATAAATGAGGTTGGCCTGCGGAGAACCTCGGAATGGGCTTGTGGGACTCTCTGACTTCACCTTCTATTGATACCACCTGCTCCCAACAACGTTTGAGTCGAGGGTCCTCACGCTGCAGTCGTTCGAAGCTGCCATCCTTCTTCACCTGCTGAGACAGGGAAATATACAGGTTAGAAGAAATCATTAGCTCCACATCCAGGTCTAGCATCACCGCTGTCAGTAGGCAGTTGCACCAACCTTTCTGGTTGCATCATGCCAGCCTTTTCTTAGCTTGAGCATCGCACCTTCCGTTTCTTCTGCATGGCTTGTAAAGAGAGAAAAAAGCAGTGGGTGTAAAACGGAACCCTGTGGAACACCAAACTCCACATGAGAACATGCAGAATAGTGACCACTTAGATCCACAAACTGATAACTATCAGTTAGATCAAATCTGAGCCAGGAGAGGGCCGTTCCTTTAATTCCTACTTCATTTCCTAATCTGTGAGTTAAAATACTATGACTAATGGTGTCAAAAGCTGCAATGAGGTCGTTTAACATTAAGTATAGTGATGCAATCATAGTTACTATATATACATATCAGGGGTCAATGGTTAAGGCATTGGACTATGGTTCAAATCCCACGACCACCAAGGTGTTCCTGTTGGGCCCTTGAGCAAGGCCCTTAACCCTCAACTGCTCAGATGTATAATGAGATATAAATGTAAGTTGATCTGGATAAGGGCGTCTGCCAAATGCCTAAATGTAATATATATATGAGGCTTTTGAGGTTTTCCCTCCTTATGGAGGATGTCAGTGATGGTTTTCTGCACAACTGTCAGGTCAGAAGTCTTTCCCATGATTGTGCTTCCTACTGAACCAGACTGAGAGAACATTTAAAGCCTCAGGATCCCTTTGCAGGTGTTACGGCTTAATTAGCTGATTAGACCGGGACACTTTGAGCCTCGAATATTGAACCTTTTCACAATATTCGAATTTTCTGAGATTGTGGATTTGGGGTTTTAATGAGCTGTAAGCTATAATCATCTTATTTATGACAAATCACGGCTAGAACTATTTTGCTTTGCATGTAATGAGTCTATCTCATACTTTTAAGTGGCATTACTGAAATAAATGAATTTTGCACAATATTCAAATTTTTTTTCTAATCATTCCAAGTTTCACCTGTGTGTGTGTGTGTGTGTGTGTGTGTGTGTGTGTGTGTGTGTGTGTGTGTGTGTGTGTGTGTGTGTGTGTATACAGTGGCAGATTTAGCAATTTGGGGACTCAAGGCGAACATGGATAAGGGGCCCTCTGCATTCAGTGCTTTTTTTTTTTTTTTAAGTCTTACCTTAAACTTCCCTTCACTCGTCATCCCACAGCAATTTTATCCAGAAGTCTAGAACAGTCCTGTAGAAAACAACAACAAAACATTAACAGGTTAACTAATGCACTAACATCAACATCTTTTCACCAGCAATGACTTATACACAATTAGAATGTACCTCATTGCCAGTTTAGATATCTGATATTACAGATCAGATACCTTTGTATTTTCAATATGATCAGCAGATTAATAGTTTTGCCTATTATTGGCCCCTGTCTTCTATGTTGTTTCACTAAAGTAAAAAACAAAAAAAAACAACAACAACAAAAAAAAAACATGACAGGTCAATGGAGTTACACAAATAATACAAAAGACTTATACTTATTAAAATTATTATTTCCCCGCCTTCCCCTCTTTGTCTCTGTCTTACTCTTCTTCTTCTTCTGTCCCTTTAATGCTTTTATTTTTATGTACTTTATTCCTCCTGCTCCTTGACTGCTTTTTCTCTTCTAAATTCTTTTAATGCATTTCACTGTTTCTCTTCCATCATCACTTTATCTACTTTCCTCTTTTTATTCTTTGCATTCTCCTTTATTTATTTAATTTCATTTGGATCTCTCTCTCTCTCTCTCTCTCTCTCTCTCTCTCTCTCTCTCTCTCTCTCTCTCGCTCTCTTTCTTCTTTCTCCTCCGCAAATGTTTTCATGTCTTTCCTTCACTTCTCCAATTTTGGCACTGTATTTCTCCATGTTTTTGGATATTATTTACTCTTTTTATAAAAAAAAATAAATAAAAAAAACAGCACACTATCCCTTCATCAAATGAGCTTTAGTGGGAAAAAACATGAATATTGGGGTGTTGGATCAAGACTAATATGAAAGTAATGCTAATTAAAAATATTTAAAATAATTAGTGTGTGCATGCCTTGCATGCTTTGGCTTCAACAGACTTTATTATTGACTTCTTTTTTACTCCATATCCAGTAATTTTCTGAGTTTGTGCTCAGTGGAGAGAATTGCAAGTGCAGACAGCCGCTGACATTGTTCACCTAAGGTGTGTGGAAGTCTGTGATTGGCTGGTTTTGTGGCACTTTTGTTTTCGTACAGGCGGAGTCCGAGACCCGCGCGCTCAGAATTGTGGCAGGGATATAACGCCATATACGTCCCCCAAGCATTCTGTGCACGCACTGACTTTCTCTCCCACACACATACACACACGCTCACACATATATCGCTTCACAGCCTCTGTTTGCTTAACCCTTTAGCCTCAAATAAACCTCTTTTAAGTAAATGTGTCTCCTATTGCGTTATTTCCTTTCCTGCCTCCTCCCATCACAATTACTAAGTAAATTACTGAAGCCTCTAAATAGTGCAATGTGTCCGTGAGCTTCAACTTAACAGCATATAAACATCTCGTGCAGCCCTTATAGACAAAGAATCAAACAACTTAATTTATATCTCTCACTTTAAACCAAGTGTTGTTTCTACAGTATTACCACTGGCACACACTCACTGGTGTCAGATAAAAACAGAGGATAAACATCAGTCTGAGGCAATTACCACAACAAAGGAGCTGAAAGTGCCCCGGACTCGTAGACTAAACGCTTAACATGAACACATACAGTATACAGTAACACTGCATCACTCATCGGCATGATTGTGTTATTGACATTATTAAATGGGTCAAGGAATACTTGCAGAAACCACTGTTGGTAAACACAATCCACCGTGCCATCTGCAGATGCCAACTAAAGATCTATCATGCAAAAAGGAAGCCATATATGTGAACAAGGTCCAGAAGTTTGAATAAATAACGCTCTCCGCATTCTACATGATATTTTAAAGACATTACCTCTGACATCAACTCCAAGTCTTTTTGTTTTAGTCTAACATAAAGATATTCAGACCGTCAAATAAGTCGGTGTTTGAGCTGCTGATCAAAACACTCAGTCTCAGCAACTCAGAAACCACGATGCTATTTCTGCTCAACTGAAGCAACTGCTTGATGTGACAGAGCACTGATGTAGCATGTAACACTTCTACACATGTGTTCAGAGTGTTTTCACACTTGGCCTGAACATGTTGGTCCACTTAGTGCATCTACTGTAGGCTCGCTTTCACACAGAGGAATTAATGCTGAGTATATGCAAGTTCTAGGTATTCGATTATTATTATTATTAGTAGTAGTAGACAGTTGCAGCGGTGAGGTGTGCTGTAGGTCCGACCAGCGGGTTTAAGGTGGAGTTGAGATCAGCAGTGGCAGTGGTGATGGACAAGCTGACAGAAGAGGTTAGACAAGAGTCCTCATGGACTATGATATTTGCAGACGATATTGTGGTCAATAGCAAGGGATGGGTAGAGAGTAGGAACAAGATGGAATACACGTGTGTAAATAAGAGAGAGGGTGGAGGAAAGATGCCCAAAGCAATCGAAAGTGTGGTAGAGAAGTGAAAAAGAAAGTACAGGCAGGGTGGAATGGGTGGAGAACGGCAGGGGTGATCTGTGACAGAAAGGTATCAGCAAGAATGGAAGGGAAAATCTACAGGATAGTAGTGAGACCAGCAATGTTGTACAATTTGGAAACGTCACCTCTGATAAAAAAAAAAAAAATAATAAAAAAAAGACAGCATGGCGAGAGGTGCCAGAGCTGAAGATGCCGCAATTTGCTTTGGGAGTGACAAGAATTAGACAGGATTAGACAGAGTTAGAAATGAGTATATTAGAGGCACAGTCAGGTTGGGGACAACGTTAGAGAGATGAAATAAGGATGGCTTGGACATGTGTAGAGGAGGGATGTTTAGAAATCGAGCTGCCAGCCAGGAGGGGAAGAGAAAGGAACAAGAGGAGGTTTATGTATGTGGTAAGGAAGGAGGACATGAGGGAGGTTGGAGTGACAAAAGAACATGTAGTAGACAGAGTTAGTTTGAGACCAATAGTCCGCTGTGGTGACCCCTAAAGGGAGCAGCCAAAATAATAATAATAATAATAATAATAATAATAATAAATAATAAATAATAATAATAAGAAATAATAATAATAATAATACATAATAATAATAATAATAATAATACATAATAATAATAATAATAATAATAATAATAATAATTATTATTATTATTATTATTATTATTGTTATTATTATTATTATTATTATTAATAGCAGCCTGTCATCATGGAGGAAAATCTGCAAATTAGCTGTTCTGATGTAAGAAGATTTTAGCCATGGAGGCTGATTTAAGACATTTGTACTTTGCAACATTCTCAACACCACAAGCGTGAGCTCACTGGCTACCTCACTCACATATCCAGTAAGTTCATCTCCTCCACACAATGACACCTGGACCACAGTGTGATGTTTGGGGTGTTTAGATTCGCATGAAACAAGTTAAGCTGAAACATCTGTACAAAGGCATCGGTAAGTAAGTAGAGTTACACAAGAATAAATCACACACTACAGTCATGCATTCATACACTGCACTTTTTATAAACTGATACATATGACACCTTTAAAAAATTAGCATGACCTTTCCTGTGTTAAACCTTCCTACATGAGTTCAGAGACCTGCAGTAGATCATATCTGTAAAGTCATGTGACTCATCACAGCATCAGAATAGACAAGAATTCACTGTGAGCTTCACATCTCATTACAGCTAATGGACCAATCAAATCAGTCCACAGCTTCAAAACATCCAATCAGGTGTGAGTCTGGACCTGGTTTTCTACTGAACACACAAGTTCATTACCTCACTATCACTTTGTCTAAACAGGAACGATGATCACACTCTTTGTGGCTCTTTACTCTCTGCTTTGTCTCTGCACAACTGGTGAGGAACATTTTAAACTTTAATCTAAAATAGTCATTTTACATATTTGAACAAATTAAGGATGTCAATAAATGTTATCTATTATTTCTATATTAAATACAGTTTTTATTTTTCACAGTAACACCTCATGCCTAGAAGCTTCACGGGAGAACAGTAAATTGTGTAGAAGCTGTAACTATGGAGTTTAACCTTCCCGGGGTCAAAGTAAAAAATAATTTAGTTTGGTACAGACAGAGTTTAGATGGGGCGGTTTAGGGTTTAGGGTTTTCATGTTCTCCCTGTGCTTGATTGGTTTCCTCCAGATGCTCCGGTTTCCTCCCAAAGTCCAAATACCTGCACTGTCTTAAACCTAATTAAAGAATAAAATACTAAAAAAAAAAAGTCATGCTCTCAAGGAGTTATGAGGTAGAAGAAATCTGAAAAACAGCTCTCACAGACATTAAAGCAGAAGTTATAGACTTTTCACAAAGCTTGAGACGGAGGCACATAACTCTCGAATTGAAACCCAACTTTCAGAAATGTTAAAGTAAAACAACAACAACAGCAGCAGCGAAACAAAACACAAAATAAAATCCAGAGAAAACAACAATGAGAGCAGGAACAATAATGTAAAGACTGTGACTGAAAAGAAGACTAACAATAATTAAAATAAATATGATAAGAATATAATACAACTAATGATAATAGGTACATCTACAGTATGAAAATGGACCATTTTGTTTGTTTATTATTTTTGCAGCCTCCTGTAATTTTGTACATAGATGATGATTTTTGACTCTTCTGCCACATTTCTATCCGTCTAAATATTTAATATTCACCTGGATATACAGTATTGTAATAATTAAAAAAAAAAAAATCTGTAATTTTGGGTTGCATGCCTCTAAACTGAAATAATGCTGATTGTCAACACTAGAGGGCGCTGTGTGAGTATTTACATATAAAGGCAGGGTGTAGATGTGATTGCACGCTGTATATGTAACTGTATATTATAGTCAGTATTCACAGGGTGAGGTGAGAACTGGGCAGGAGCTACTAGTGCAATGCTAAGAACAAAAAACTACAGCATACATAAGAAGCATATACATAAAGCCTATAAAGTGTCTTTTAATAAGTGATAAAAAGGCATATCGTGAAAGACAATAAGTGAAATTAAGTGAAATGTGTATGTGTGACAAAGTGACAACAGTGCAAATATTAATAATGTGCAAAGAACAGCGTGAAACTGATACGGAGTCTGTGTGTAATGCCATAAGCTGTAACACTGTAGATAGAGAAACTGAGCAGATCCTGAAGCTAACAGATGAGAGAATTATGTGTGTAGCATCATGATGTATATCAAAGAAGAGCCTTAAGCCTAGATCTCGCAGTCCACCTCCCCACGTCCCTGTAGAGAGGAGCTGAAAAGCCCAGTGTCTCTGGGGATCTTCGTGATTCTGTCAGTTGAGCAGCTTTGAGACAGAAGTCTCCCACTTCAAACCTCCTGAAGAAACCCTCTGCGTTGGGGCACATGCTATGGTTGTAGATATTATTGTAAAAACAAACAAACAAATAAATAAATAAATACATAAATAAAACTAAAATAGTGCAGAACTACAGATATTCTTTCAGGAAAATAAATAAAAATCTATGCAAATATTAATATTTTCCTAAAACGAAAAAAGTGTCATAGCGTGATCAGGTCAGAATTGTGCATCACACTTTATAACATCCATTTCCAGCTTTTTCCCCCCCCACACATGGATTAAAGGGCTTCCCAGAGCGCCATCTAGAGGAGAACACCAACAAATGAACCAAAGGTTATTCACAATGATAACGATCAATTAAAAAGCGGTTAAGCACAGTAACATAGATCTAAACAGAGCCTACTGAAAAAGAGATGAGGATGGGTTCCCTGTTGAGTCTGGTTCGTCCAATCCTAACAAAGTCATGCTCTCAAGGAGTTCCGAGTTAGAGGGAATCTGAAGAACTAAAGCCGAAGAAGTCGGCACACAGCACTCGAATTTAAACCCAGCATTCAGAAATGTCAGTGAAAAAAAAACGAACAAAAAAAAAACAAAAAACAAAATGGGTGCAAGAAAATAACTCCAAAAACAGAGCCTGCAAACAATACTGACGAAAATTTTAATTATAAGAATGAAAATGCAACTTGTGATCGTCTGTGAAAGTGAACTGTTTTGTTTTTGTTTATTATTTAGCTGTAATTTTGTACAAAGATGATAATATATATTTTACCATCTGCCTCAGAAGCTACGTTTCTATCTATCTAAATATTACATATTACATGAATATTACATATTACATCCATCAGGGACACGCGCAATAATTTTAAATAAACAACTGTAATAATCATTTTGGGCTGCATGCCTCTAAAAGCTCTACTGTAATGAAATGATGCTTATTGTCAGCACTAGAGGGCGCTGTGAGCAGAATTTAGATATAAAGACAGTGTGTAGATGTGTTTACACTTTACTGTAAGTCACTAGTACAATGCTAAGAACAAAAAAGAACCATATTGTAAGAAACAGATTAATACAGTATATAAATCACAAGTAAAAAAAAAAAAAAAAGGCATATAGAGAAAGACAATAAGTGAAATGAAGTGAAATGCAGTGCAGCCTTGATGTGTGACAAAGTGACAACAGTGCAAATATTAATAAAGTGCAAAGAACAGCATGAAAGTGATACTGAGTCCGTGTATAATGGAATAATCTGTAATACTGAGAGTAACTGAGCAGACCCTGAAGCTAACAGATGAGAGAGTCACACAGTAACACTGTGATGGATATAGAAGAGCCTTAAGTCTAGATCTCCCAGTCCACATCCCCACGTCCCTGTAGAGAGGAGCTGAAAAGCCCAATGTCTCCGGGGACAAAAGGATCCCCTGAGTCTGTCAGTTGAGCCGCTTTGTAACCAAAGTCTTTCACTGAACACACTCTTCTGTTTGCAGAAACCTCTGTACAGTGGCTGGTCGGGGTTGGACACGATGCACCGCACTTTGTTTAATGTCCTCCTCTCCACCACTTCCTCAGGGGAGTCCAGATCCAAACTGCGTGGCATCCCTGAAGCACAGTATCGCCTAGAAAAGTACACTGGTGATGATCAATTGATAAAACATCAGCAGGAGCTTTTTAAAGATGGTGAAAGATCTGCAGTAGACTATGTTTAGCATTTAATTGAACATCAGTTTATGTCCTGGCTTTAAAAGTCAGAAATGTTGTCTTTTGTATTTATCTTTTACTTAAATTAATCATAAAAATCTGCTTGCAAAAATAACTATTGTTCAACGACTAAGACATTCCAAGACGTCCGGAAGTCGTCCAAGCGAAGCGAGTTTACTCACTTTGTGTAAGATTTGTTGAAGACACAGCACCATGCGTCCCAAGAATGCTAGCGAGGACGGGAGCAAGAAGAAAAGGGAACCGCTTTCAGTTTGTTTTTTAAAGCAGCCGGTGCCGAGAGGAATCATAAATAAAGGTTAAGTGAAGTTACATGTCTATTTATTTCATATTTTACTTCAGTTACATGCCTTTTCGAAATGTTTTGATTGTTTTTTATACGCAAAAAATATGATTATAGTGTTAGAAATTTGTAATCTTGGTAATATGGAATGGATTATCTGCATTTACATTATTTCATATGGGACAATATAGTTCGCAATATGAAATTTCACCTAATGAACTCATCACCGGAATGGATGAAATTTGCATGGAGGTATGACTGTAATAATAATAATAATAATAATAATAATAATAATAATAATAATAGTAAAAACAAAGAGAACAAACACCCAGAATATTACCCCCTGATCTCAAAATCTCTCTCTGATCTCTTCAATATGTTCAATATTGTACACAAATAAGTAATTTTTACAACAAGTTTTATAGTTTCTAGTTTCTAGGACTTCTTAAAACCAATTTGTATGTGAGTCATTTTCATACATTATTTATTAATAATTCCAGCTTCAGTAACATGTGTTAGTTTATTAAACTTATTTTCAACATCTGACTTTCCATGTACATGATTTGTTCAAGCAATGTATAAAAGAGAAAACAACAATTTCTTTCACAAATGTCTGTTGCAGTCTGCATGACTAAGTGCTTGGTTTTATACACCAGTAACCATGGAAGTGACTGGAACACCTGAATTCAATGATTTGGATGGGGGGTGAATACATTTGGCAATATATAGTGTAGATAGATAGATAGATGGATAGATGGATGATTAAACTGCATGGTTGCAATCGGAGTTTGAATTGAATAAAACAGTAAATGAAGTCATTGTAGCTAAACAGACTGAAATGAAGTTGAATCTCTGGAACACCACAAAAATATTAATTCCATTTGATGTGGATGTTGTGGATGATGTGGATGTTGACCCTTCACTGAACTAGCTTCTGCGTCTAGTAGATGGTACAGTAGATGCTATTCTGTAGCATCATGTCACACTTTGGAACATAGCGCCTTTATTAAACCTCTCGCCTAACCATCATAAACTGATCGTACATAGAAAGCTGCCAAGTCTCATACATTGACCCTGAGGCTCGCGCAATGACTCATCTACACACACACTCACACCACACGTTCAGTTTCTAACGCTGTACTATTCAAAATAATTGTCTGTAGAAGACACGAGCAAAATCACTGAGCTCTGGCCTCTTTCTGATGAGATGAGACAGCGATAAACAGGGGTGAAATTAATACACATTTACAGCTGAGTGAGGCATCAATCACATGTAAAGAAAGGAATAATAACTGGAACAGTCATAATATTGCGCTGATCATTGCATTGATCAGCAATATAATAAAATGAGACAGTTTGCAGTTTTGTCCATCACATCCGAGCCTGAGAATTTGTGCCTCAATCCTGTTATGCTGGAGGTGAATCTGATTGATTTTGGATGTGATGGTTGAGCTCATCTGGTACAACGCTGGTCTGATCAGACTCGGTATGCAAATCCAGGATACTTGCTCCATATAGAGAGAAGGTTTTCCAGTCTGTGCTGGACTCAGGAACAATCTCTATTTTATTTTGAATAAATTCTAAATGAACATAAAGATTCATTGTGCCATAGTTAATTTTGAATTTATTACTGAAGTCTCTCAATTGTGAAATACGTCCGTGAGCTTTAACCTAAGCACATTTCTGTAACTAAAGCCTTAAACAGAATTGTTTGAATTGAATTAAAACACCTCAAACAGCCCTTATAGACAAAATATCAAACTATTAATTGTTTTATTTAGATCTCTCACTTTAAACCACAGCGTTGTTTCCATTAGCACTGACACACACTCTTAGGTATGAGATAGAAACAGAGGACAAACATCAGTCTGAGACAATCAGCACATCAAAGGACCTGAAAGTGCCGGACTCTGAGCCTGCAGCAGCACTTTGTCTAAACGCTTTACATGAACACATACAGCATATTGTGGATTCTCCAAGAATGTATGAGACCATAATTTAATGAAAACCATTCTTCCTCTGTTGTTGTGTCCTTTATGGTTTATAACAAGCCTCACACAGATAGAGCACAGACTCTCTAAGAGTTTTAATACATAGTGCTCTCAACATTCTACATGGTATTTAAGAGACATTGGTATCAATGAATGACATGTCTAACATAAAGACTCTACCATAAAGACATTTGGACTGTTGACGTGACCAAAATAAGTCGGTGTTTGAGCTGCTGAGCAAAACACTCAGGCTTAGCAACTCAGAAACCACAATGCTATTTCTGCTCAACTGATACAATTGCATGATGTGAGAGAGCGCTGATGCAGTGTGTAACACTTCCACAGATGTGTTAAGAGTGTTTTCACACTTGGCCTGAACAACTGAGTCCACCCTTATTACTGAGTCTAGGTTTGCTTTCACACCAAGGAATGCCAAGTATATGCAACTTATGTGCAATAATAATAATAATAATAATAATAATAATAATAATAATAATAATAATCTCTTAATATTTATTATTACTTAAATCCATAAAGTTATGGGAAAGAATAATGGAAACCAGGCTGAAAAGCTTTATGCCAAGAAAGAATGCTGATGGAGAAGAATAGAGAAGGTCAGAAAGAGTTTCACGGTGTGTTTGTAGATCTAGAGAAAGTGTATGACAGGGTACCCAGAGATGAACTGTGGTATTGCATGAGGAAGTCAAGACGGGCAAAGAAGTACTGTATGTGAAGGTGGTATAAGATATGTACAAGGACAGTGTTACAGTGCTGGTGGTACGAACGACTGGTTTAAAGGTGAAGGTGTTATTGCACCTGGGATCGGCAGGTGACGGACTATAATGTTTGTGGATGATGTTTATCAGCTGTGAGAGAATGGAGCAGGTTGAGATGAGTCTAGGCAGGTAGACGGATGCACGGCATGAAGACCAGTAGGAGCAAGATGGAGTACATGTGTTTAAATGAGAGGGTGGGGGAAAAAGTGAAGTTGCGAGGAGGAGAGGTAGGGAAGGTAGAGGAATTTAAATATTTAGAGTCAACTACACAGACCTAGGGAAGTGAAGAAGAGAGTCCAGGCAGGGTGGAAGGGGTGGAGAAGAGCAGCAGGAGTGATCTGTGACAAAGTTATCCGATGATAATGAAAGGGAAAGTCTACAGGACAGTAGTGAGACCAGCAATGTTGTACAATTTCGAGACATCACTGCTGATAAAAAGACAGGAATCAGCGCTGGAGGTGGCAGAGCTGAAGATGATGCAATTTGCTTTGGGAGTGACAAGAATGGACAGGATTAGGAATATATAGGAATATAAGTTTGGGGAAGTTAAAGAGGCCAGATTAAGATGGTTTGGCCAAGTGCAGAGGATGAATGAGGTGTATATTGGAGGGAGAATATGTTAGCTGCCAGACAGGAGAAGAAGAGTCCAAGAGGAGGTTTATGGATGTGGTGATGGAGGACATGCAGGAGGTTGGAGTAACGAGGGAATATGTGGTAGATATGGTGAGATGGAGACAAATGGTCCACTGTGGGCGCTGCCAAAATAATAATAATAATTATTATTATTATTATTATTATTATTATTGATAGCACCCTATCATCATGAGAGCTGTTCTGATGCAAGAAGATTTTGGCCGAGTAGGCTGATTTGAGGGAAACGTGTACTTTGCAAACATTCTCAACACCACAAGCGTGAGCTCACTGGCTACCTCACTCACATATCCAGTAAGTTCATCTCCTCCACACAATGACACCTGGACCACAGTGTGATGTTTCGGGTGTTTAGATTCGCATGAAACAAGTTAAGCTGAAACATCCGTACAAAGGCATCGGTAAGTAAGTAGAGTTACACAAGAATAAATCACACACTACAGTCATGCATTCATACACTGCACTTTTTATAAACTGATACATATGATTCCTTTAAAAAAAAAAATTAAGCATGACCTCTCATGTGTTAAATCGTGTGTTCCTACATAAGTTCAGAGACCACCGGAAGATCATAACTATAAAGTCATGTGACTCATCACACCATCAGAATAGACAGGAATTCACTGTGAGCTTCACATCTCATTACAGCGTATGGACCAATCAAATCAGTCCACAGCTTCAAAACATCCAATCAGGTGTGAGTCTGGACCTGGTTTTCTACTGAACACACAAGTTCAATACCTCACTATCACTTTGTCTAAACAGGAACGATGATCACACTTTTGTGGCTCTTTACTCTCTGCTTTGTCTCTGCACAACTGGTGAGGAACATTTTAAACACTTTCATTTAACATTTTTATTTTACCTACTTAAATAATTTAATGATGTCATTACATGTTATATATTAAGCACTTTTTTATTTTTCACAGTAACAACGTTTCAGGTGAAAACAGTAAAACCTGGAGAAGCTGTGACTATGGATTGTAACCTTAGCGGGGTCAAAGTAAAAAATAATTTAGTTTGGTACAGACAGCGTTTAGATGACGTGCCTCTGGTTTTTGCAAGACAGTACGGGCGAAATAGTTACACTTTTGCTAAGGGATTTAATAATAGACACTTCAGTGTTACTGTAAATGACCATCAGTTTGATCTCAACATTAATGAAGTAACAGAAGGTGATAGAGGAGAATATTTCTGTGGAGAGCTGGATGGAAGTACAGTAAAGTTCACATCTGGAGCACGTCTGCAGTTTGCAGGTAAACAGTTTTACTCTGATAACCTGCTAATTCCAGATCAACACTTTAACCAGAATTATGTGTACATGTGCATTAAATGTTGAATATTTTGCATTATTTATATTTAGTATCATTTTTGTTTATTCACTGCTTTTCCAATTTATTTGTAAAGGTGAAGAGGTGAAACCCTGTCCTACACCTGGAACACTTAACAAGAACACACACTCTGTTACACACCAGGGTTCAAACAGCAGAGATGAAGACAGTAAGATTTAAGTTTTAATCAAAAACACTTATTTTCTATAACAGAATTTGCCGTTATTAAAACCTTTAGCTTTCAATAAACCATCAACAATTTCAACATTTTGTATGTTTTATATCATATGTTTTAGCTTGTAGCATTATTTTTTTAGTTATGTATTTATTCATTTATTTGTTTATTTATTTGCATTTTTCATACAGACTCTCCGCATCAGTTGGTGGTCCTGTCCTTGCTCTCTATTATTAGAGTTGTGGTTCTCTTCTTTGTTATTTTTCCAATAATGCTGATTTCTTTCAAATTAAGATTAAAATACCAGTTGAATAAATAAAAAATGATTTGATATATTATTCAATACACAATATATCATTTAAACTATGATGCAGTTAAACACTTAATGATAATCCTGTATGGCTGCTGAATATCGGTGCTTTAATTCCTTTAAGTTTCATTTTACTTACACTTGTTTGCTTGAATATTTGAAGAACAATCATACATACAACAAAGTGCAACAATTGCCCGTAATGTGTGAATGTTGACCAGTGGTCCTACCATGGCTGTAAAAATGCCTGTAAAAAAAGAACACTCAAACACAAACTCTTTGTGATTAGGCACTCATCACAAACTGAAGGAACCATCCACGAGAACAGAGTAACAGCTTTTGACAGATGCTAGAAGGAAGCTAACACCTATATTAGCATTTCCAACATCTGCTACTACAATGAAACACATGGAAGTTAACTATTTATAGCTAACGTCAGCTTTTCTTTAAGAAGAACACAAATGTTCATATTAGCTTGTGATATAGTGGCCTGTGTGTTAGCTGACTGCTTTACCTGTGTGTTGTGTTTGGGGAAATTTGACCTGCAGAATGTGTTTTCTAAATAAAAAAAGAATAAAACACATCATTGCTTTCTTTTGAATCGTGGTGTCCTTGGCTGAATTGTTTTGGATGATTATGTTGATAGCCAAATTTTCATTGGAAACCCATCCTACACCCCTTACCTATTTACATCCTTTAAAAAGCCTTTGGGTCAATTTGATCAGCTGGTAATCGATGTAGACATAAACCCTGAATATGAGAGTAATATTAACAATGATCATGGCTTAGAATGTCTTACCAAGGTCATAAAAATGGGGATAGATAGAATGGTCACCATTATCATCCACGGTCCCGACACTGTAAAAAATCCAACTAGATAAATGTTGAATGAATTTATACTGTATTGTTGTCCCAACTTCTTACAGTGGTATTTGGTAACATTGTGTTCTTGAGACACAGACTGAATAAACTGCTCCAGCAATTTACCTTCACTGAGATGAAATCACGTAATTTATAAACCCCCCCCACCCCTTGTCGGATTGACGCTATCACACTGCACTAAAGAGGTGAAGATGGCCGTTTTGTAGATTCTTTATTTTGGGTAAGTTTTTAATTATTTATTCTTTTTTTAAAATATTTTTTTCAGTTGTTTCAGTTACCTTAGAGTTATTTTAGACAGTTAGCATTAGCCGGTGTGTTTCAGCTTATTGTTATACTGAGGCACCCTGACATTACTGAGGTGAGCTTAGCTAACGTTAGGTACAATGTACATGAGCTACGGAGCTAAACATTCATAACCATATCTATCTTTTCCCCACTTTGCCCTGACTTTTGCCCAGCAACAGCATCCTGCTCCCCCAAGCACACACGACCGTGCGAGTGCTCAGCTAACGAGAACTCCACACACTGAGAATGACAAATTAAAACCCTTCAAAGTATCAAACCCTTTTGAATATGAAGCAATAAAGAGGTTTAACAGATCATTATATTTCCAGAAACAGTGTTTTACACTCTGGTGCTGTATAGCTATA
This sequence comes from Clarias macrocephalus, assembly GCA_011419295.1. Lineage (NCBI taxonomy): Eukaryota > Metazoa > Chordata > Actinopteri > Siluriformes > Clariidae > Clarias > Clarias macrocephalus. The sequence goes on along the minus strand of JAAGKR010007869.1, from coordinate 12,774 downwards.
TATATATATATATATATATATATATATATATATATATATATATATATATTTTTTTTTTTTTTTAATATATATAACTAGATATGGAATGCCGGATGGCCATTTGGAGCTACTGGATGAGCATGGACAAGCTGATGAAGTTGCTGTGGTGTTGGAGGGAACTGTACTCCTTGATGGCCTTGGTGACGTACAGCAGCGTTAGTAATAAGTCAGTCTTGGTCAGGTCTGTGGTCTGAACATTGAATTCCAAAAGGACTGGATGGAATTCAATTAAAACTCATTAAACCCCAATTTAAAAACTTGATCTTCATCCCTGTCAGCTATCCAAGTATAGGCCAGTATCAAATCTCCCCTTATCTCCAAGATCCTAGAAAAGGTTCTAACACAGCAGCTATCGTCATCTCTACACTTGAATAGCATTCATGAAATATCTCAATCAGGATTTAGACCACAGCACAGATGCAACGCTGGTTAAAGTGGTAAATGACCTACAACCAGCCTCTGATAAGGGTTGTGTCTCTGTGTACTAATATGAAATTTCCTGTTCCACATATTGGTCTTGTCTTTGCAGTTTTGTCCATCACATCCGAGCCTGAGAATTTGTGCCTCAATCCTGTTATGCTGGAGGTGAATCTGATTGATTTTGGATGTGATGGTTGAGCTCATCTGGTACAACGCTGGTCTGATCAGAGTCGGTATGCAAATCCAGGATACTTGCTCCATATAGAGAGAAGGTTTTCCAGTCTGTGCTGGACTCAGGAACAATCTCTATTTCATTTTGAATAAATTCTAAATGAACATAAAGATTCATTGTGCCATAGTTAATTTTGAATTTATTACTGAAGTCTCTCAATTGTGAAATACGTCCGTGAGCTTTAACCTAAGCACATTTCTGTAACTAAAGCTTTAAACAGAATTTTTTTGAACTGAATTAAAACACCTCAAACAGCCCTTATAGACAAAATATCAAACTATTAATTGTTTTATTTAGATCTCTCACTTTAAACCACAGCGTTGTTTCCATTAGCACTGACACACACTCTTAGGTATGAGATAGAAACAGAAACAGAGGACAAACATCAGTCTGAGGCAATCTGAAGCCAAACCATTTCCACTGTATCTGGAGAGCCAGGCTCCCCTCAGATTCACATGCTTAAAAACAAACTTGTTGTCATGGACCTTTTTTGTGTCTGAAACAAAAAACTGTTCATCTTTGCTGGTTTTTAAAAAATGGTTATGATGTTGTAGTATAAAAGAATCAGTAAGAGACTGATGCATCTGTTGTTATCCAAGTATTTTATTGAAATAGGATGTGTACTCTCCTATGACTAGTTTTGGAAGAATAATGTTGTTTTTAACTAATATTTGCGCATTTAAATTTTTAGGGTATTGTTCGGCTAACTTGTTTTTATCGCAAAACAATCATTTGAACCAACTACATCAATACGTTAAAATGGGAGACAACTTTTCTGAATAGATGATGAGTTGGGCTAACTCAACCCTAGAGAAATATAATTAATTGAGCCGAGAACCAGTCTTACTTGAGCTGACTTAAATATTTGAATTACAAGTTGAGTCAGCTTAAGATTTTGAACTGGGTACACATTATGTCAACTAAACAGCAATGTGAACTATTTTGTTCGGCCAGCAAATTTCTCTAAAAATTTAGTATTATTGAGTAAACTTACAAAACAAAAAAAAAAAAGCTGTGCAACTTGTTACTAAACGTATTTTTGTTGAGGTGGCCCAGAAGGGCAAATCATCTTTCCCATATATGTGTGCTTTTTCCCGT